>JANEYF010002605.1:0-175666 GCA_029963845.1 Rhamnusium bicolor | reverse complement strand
CATATATAAAAGCTCAAAAGGTTTTCTTCTCCGGTTCCTCAAGCAGCTACCGCTACACCAATTTTGATACTTTTTTTTCAATGAAAAGGTCTCTACCCTCAGATGGATCATAAAACATTTTTATACTTTTTAATCACCATTTTCATATGTAAAACAAAATAAAAAAAACTAATGCATGTTAGCGTATGCTAAGCGCGCGTTACTTGAAGCGACCTCTACCACCGACCTCTTAAGAAATGGAACTAATTCATCTTAGCCGGTTTGGCCCACAGAGACAACCACGCTTGGCTTATTCTGTGCCAGTGTCACAGAATCTGTGCAGGTGTGCTGTTCGGTTATTGTTTACATTCGAGTTTTCAATTACTTTGCTGCAAACAGGATTGTTTAAATGTGACTTCGACTTTTTTACTTGCTCTGCAAATAGGAATTTAAGCTAAGTATTTTTAGTTTAGTTTACTATTTTTATTTGTTTTTCGGGATAAACCTATTTTAAGCATGGAACGACATGTTGGTCCTATTGTAGGTGACGGAAATTGTTTATTTTGTTCTGTTTCGCATTGTTTATTTAATAATGACCAACATCATCGCGAGATACTCATGCAAGTCGTCGAAAAAATTAAAAATGAATGGGAATATTATGAAGGTTTTATTGTTGGAGATCCATCGTATCGGTTACCGATTACAAATTCCGCTGAATACGAAAGTTTGTCTTTAGATGGCGAGTTCGCCGGCCATGTCGAATTGCACTGTATTAGTCAGCTGTTTCCTGATCATTTGTTTAGAGTGTATAGAGATAATAATAATAACGAAACTCTTGATTATGGTACTGGAAATATTATTTCTAATTTACTTTTTTCTGGTAATGTTGATGCAGGACATTATAGTGTTTTAGAATTTCGTCCTGTCACTAATGATGCCGATATGGAAAACGCACTCTGCAATGTTGTGCAACATAATATTTCAAAAAAATGTAAATTAAGAAAGACATTGACTGGCGGCAGGGAAAGGAGACGCGAACGCACACAAAAACGTCTAAAATACGAAAAAAAAACCTGCTTTACAATTCAATATAGATGTGCCATTTCTGATACTATCTTAAATGTAACTCCATTCAACTTAGGTAACTTAAACAACATATAGTTATTGCTCTGCCCGGTACTTTTTATGTGAAAAAATTCGGCTGGCTACTTTGGTCTTTGTTGCTGTAATAAAAAGTTCAAATTACCGGAATTTCGGATTCGTGATAAAATGAAAGAATTATTTACAGGGAATGACGAGATATCGAAACATTTTCGAGATAATATTCGACAATATAATAATGCTTTGTCGTTCGTGTCATTCGGGGCAAATATAAAATTACCTTCCGGATATGGTCCGTATTGTTTCAAAATTCTTGGTGTAGTACATCATAAAATTTCGTCATTATACTCTCAAAATGGAGGATGTGCTTCTTATGGACAGTTATACATTTTAGACTTTTCCGAAACCAGTCAAATTAGACTTGAACATGCTGCGAACAGTTCCTTGAGAAAAGACATTCTAGAAATACTAAATCGTGTCGTAAATCAATGTAATCCTTATGTGATGTCATATAAGACAATGCATCAGAAGATATGTGAAGAAAAGGAGTTAGCTTTAAAAGAAAATCGTGTACCTATTAATTTGGTAATGCGTTTTTATCACGAACCCAAATCAGATCCTCGACGGTATAATGATCCTACATGTTCTGAAGTTGCAGCTGTTTTTGAATCAGCCGATGGTGCTCCACCTTCTCATAGACATATTGCTGTTTACGCACATGACGCTGGAATAAAAAGTATAGATTTTGACAGTATGCATTGCGATCCGATATCATATGTATTAATCTGGCCGTGCGGGGAACCAGGATGGCATATTTTAATGCTAACTGGAGGAGAGCGCAAAACTAAAATTCGCCAAAATATTTCAATGCGAGGATATATATCTTACAGACTTATGGTTCGAGGTTTAACTCCTGTAGGAGACTTCAATCCAATAATTAATGCTGGGAAGTTAACGCAGCAGTTGATTGTTGATTATTACTGTCGCATTGAAGGCGGTAGATTGAAATTCATCCGTAACCAACAGGTGAAATTGCGAGTAGATACATACGTTGGTCTTGCAGACGCTTTACATGTAAGGGCCGACAACGGAAACTTAAAGGCTGGACGTGTTGTTATTTTACCATCATCGTTTACTGGCAGTCCTCGAAACATGATGCAAAATTATCAGGACGCAATGGCCATTGTAAGAAAATTTGGTAAGCCAGACATTTTTTTTGACGTTTACATGTAATCCTTTATGGCCAGAAATTACAAATAGCATACATTCTTATGAAACTGCTAATAATAGGCCAGACGTTACTGTTCGCGTGTTTCATGCAAAAGTAAAGGAACTCTTGCGTTTAATTAACCAAAAACAAATATTTGGCGAAGTACTAACATATTTGTACACTGTTGAGTTCCAAAAGAGAGGTTTACCTCATGTTCACCTATTATTATGTCTTCGGGATACTTGCAAATTTAGGGAAATCTATATTGACAACGTTATTTCCGCAGAAATACCAGACCCCAATAGTAGTACGACCTTATACAATTTAGTTAAATCTCATATGGTGCACGGGCCTTGCGGTATTCTTAATCCAAAGTAAATTTGTATGGCCGACGGTAAGTGTAAAAAAAGGGTTCCCAAAAGAATTTATCTCTGAAACAAGAAATAATGTAAATGGCTATCCCAATTATCGAAGAAGGAATAATGGCAGAACGATTACTAAACATGTACAAGGTAATGATGTGGAAGTTGATAATCGTTATATAGTTCCTTATAATTCCTTTCTCTTACTTTACTTTCAAGCCTATATGAATGTAGAAATTTGTGGCAGTGTCCACAGCATAAAATACATTCATAAATACGTCTACAAAGGGCATGACTGCGCCAATTTGCAGATAACTTCCGAAGGTGACGTACTTCATTATGATGAAGTGTCTGCTTTCTTAAACACCCGATATGTCAGCCCGAGTGAGGCTGCGTATAGAATTTTTTCCTATCCTATGCATGAACAATCTCATTCTGTAATTCGCTTACCTGTTCATTTACCACAAGAACAACAAGTCTATTTTCATGACGGCAATGCCGCTGAAGCCTTACTTAAAGCAGAATTTAGAAGCACAGAACTGGTTGCATGGTTTAAATTAAATAAGAATTTGTCAAAAAGAAGCCCGTACGTTTATCCAGAAACGCCGAATTATTATGTTTGAGACAAAAATATCCGAGTTTGGAAAAAACGTGTTAAATTTTGTAAAATTATTGGTACAATGTTTAATGTTTCCCCAGTAGAATCTGAACGATATCATCTTCGCTTGCTGTTACTTCATGTAATGGGTGCCACCAGTTTTGAAGATTTGAGGACATACAATAATGTTACTTATTGTACTTTCAAGGAAGCTGCAATGCAACGTGGCTTACTTCAGGATGATAATAAGTGGCATCGTTGTCTACTTGAAGCTTCAGTCATTCAAATGCCGTTTCAATTAAGGCAATTATTTTCGTTTATTTGCATATATCAACAACCATCAAATGCAGTTCAGTTATGGGATATTTTTAAAGACTCTTTCAGCGAAGATTATGTACGTCTTCACAGCCAGGATATAGCTTATCACTTGAGTCTCAGAGATATAAATGAAACCTTAAAATTACATGGGTTCTCTCTTTCAACATTCAACTTACCCAGTATCGATGATTTACCACTAGCAACTTCAAGCATATAATCTTCCATAATTCCGAATTTGAATTATGACTCGATGATACAACAAGCTAATGATGAACAACTTTTGATCATTAATGAAATTATTCATGTAATGCAACAGAATAATACAGGCAAATGCAATGCCTATTTTATAGATGGCCCGGGCGGTACCGGAAAAACTTTTGTATATCAGTGTCTTATCGGAAAGTGTTTCACTTTAGGTTTGGAAGTAATATCTGTGGCATGGACTGGTATCGCTGCTATGCTGTTACCAAATGGTCGTACGGTACATAGTAGGTTTAAGTTACCCTTAAAACTGCTTGAGAATTCTATGTCATCTTTAAAAGTTAACAGTAAAGCAGCAGCTGATATCAGGTCAGCAAGACTGATTATATGGGATGAAGCACCCATGGCCAATATCTATGCATTAATGTGCGTTAATGGACTTCTCAAAGACATTATGGGTAATGACATTCCTTTTGGAGGAAAAATTATTATACTTGGGGGAGATTTTAGGCAGGTCTTGCCAGTAGTTCCACATGCCGCACGAGAAACAATAATTCAAAACTGCATCAAGTTTTCTCCCCTATGGTCAGAATTTAGGGTATTTAAGTTGTTTAGAAACATGCGAGCAAGACCCGAAGAATTGGAATTTGCTAATTTTCTGCTTAAAATTGGTAATGGAAATTATCCTTCCGTAAATGACGAATCGTCACCATTATCTGCTGTTATTGATTTACCGTCCAGTGTAATTGCGAAAGAAGACATTGTTTCTGAAATTTTTGGGAAAGAATTTGCGCCACCACACGCCGTTATTAATTTTTCAAAATTTGCCATTTTAGCCCCAAAAAATTAACACTGCGATGAGATCAATTCTAAAGTTATAAACCTTATACCCGGAACGCCTAGAACATATATTAGTGTAAATAATTTGATAACGGAGGAGGAGAATGAAATTCTTCAGTTTCCTATGGAATTTCTGAATAGTTTAGAGTTAAGTGGTTTGCCTCCACATAACCTTACATTAAAAACTGGAGCTATTGTCATGCTGTTAAGAAACCTAGATGCTTCCCAGGGGCTCTTAAATGGTACCAGATTAATTGTTCGAAATATGTACGACAATTCTTTGGATTTGGAAATTATCACTGGCGAAAGAGTAGGTCAAAGAGTTTTGATTTCTAGAATCGACTTAACGCCATCTGATACAACTCTTCCTTTTTCTTTCAAAAGACGCCAATTTCCTATTCGTCTTGCATTTTGTATGACTATAAACAAAGCGCAAGGACAAACTCTTGATTGTGTTGGGATTTATTTACCCCAGCCTGTATTTAGCCATGGCCAGTTGTACGTAGCAATGTCTCGAGTACGATCGTTCGACAATTTGAAAGTACAAATAATTCCAAAAGGGAACAGCACTCTCAATGTAGTATTTAAGGAGGTGCTGTAACATGAAACTTTCGTCACTCACTTGCATTTTCCAATACACCCGCATTCGAATTTCAACGGGGTTACGCTAGTATTCATTACTATGTGACGTGTTCTCCTCTCAAGAAAAATACGTCACTTGTGACTCTCGAGACTATGGTGGTAAGATGGTGCCTGATTTGCGGTTATCTCTGGAGCCAGTCCCTCTTTATAGTGCAGGAACAGCACTTTCACTATTAACAGATAATAGATTCAAGTATAACTACAGTAAAAAAGAAGATATCCAAGGGTCCAGAAAAAGTAAACAAGAAATAAGAACAAGGCACTAACAATTTTACAAAATTTTTTTTTATTATTATTTAAATATATAAAAAAAAAAGAGGAAGGAGAGAGAGAAATTATTTATATTTAAAAAAACCCCATACCCTAACCCCCCACCCACGAGTGAGGAGCGCGGTGGGGGGGTGGGGGGAGTGTGTGTGTGTGTGTGACAAACAAAAAAAAACAGACAGAGAGAGAGTCTATTGGTAAGAGGAAAAAAATTTAATTTTAAATATAAATATTAATTTTGGTTTTTTATTATTATGGTATGTTGGTTTTATAGAAACCGCAGCAGGAGCCACGGCGCAGGGGGTCGTGGGACAAAGGGCTGCAGTCCGTGCCTCTACTTCAACAGAAAGTTAAAAAAACAACCTGTTAAAAGCCAAAAAAAAAAAAAAAAAAAGGAAAAAAAAAAAAAACCAAAACCATTATTTGCTACCGCAAGGATACAAATCGTTAGCAACAGCAGGGGTCGGAACAATAGTGTCAGAGCAAATGTGCAAATACCTAGCGTCTGAGTTCAACACAATAACTGAGTGACACATTGTTAATCCTAGTTTTCATTGCGTACTGCAAGGAGATGCAAATCGTTAGCAACAGCCAGGGACAAAATAGTCAGTCAGTGAAGAGACTAGTCATCTAGAAAATAGAAATTGCTAGTTTACTAGTTTATGAGTTCGTTATATCAACTAAGCGACACACTGTTAATCCTAGCTTTATTGCTGCCGTAATGAGATGCAAATCGTTAGCAACAGTCAGGATCAAAGTAGTCAGTCATCAGAAAATGACTGACTACTTTGTGGTCAATGAACGCACTTTCAAAAGATAAAATTTAACCAAAGTTTACAGAATAAATAATATTGTAAACTTTGATTTAACTATCAAAAGAGAACGAAGCTCCTCTGGATAGACGGACAGAAAGGATTAAAATTGCGGAAAAAATAATAAATAAAAATTTCAACTTTACTTTAAAACCATTTCCTACTGATAAATAAATATCGAAATTAATTACTAAAATTTTACTAAGTATTTAAAATGGCAAAATAAATCTTCAAATAAAAATTCTAATTCAATAAATTAATCACAGAAAACAGCAGGATTTTTACTAAGTATTTAAAATAGTAAAAATTAAATTTTAAATAAAAATTCAACTCGGTTTGTTAATAGTAGATAGTAATTTATCGAACCAGGGTCTACTAGAATCTACAACACATTTTTTAGGCACGGCAAAACCTTGAAAGTAACTATAAGTACTTCAAGACTATATGATTTTGCCGTGAATAAAACAATTGTTTTAGACTCTAGTAGACCTCTAATTGGCCAAATTACTATCTACTAAAACTTAAAAAAACACTTTGTTTGTGTTATCAACTTAATTTTATTAAAAATTGTGTACCATAAAAGCGAAATTTTTTATCCTTTGTCTGAATAAAAAGAATTCGCACACTCAAGTCATTCTGATGACTTTGAATGTAAACCCCAGCCATGCACTAGTAAAGACATAAAAAACAATTCTTATTGGGCTTCAGAAGAGGATAAACCCAAATCTGCGAAGATATGCTGCGCAAATTCTTATCTCCACAAATATAGCTTGTCCTGGGAGAAGAAAGAAGACCTCAGAAACTAGACCAAACTCAGCAATATATTATTTTAAATGCAAATTATGTGGTAAAACCTACATCGAAGCACCGCAGCAGTAAAAAAATGTAATTCATCAAAAAACATAAACAAAAAATGAACGACATTATAATTCAGCCCGTTTTAATATTAAAATTGTTCAACATTACTCATCACAACGTATTAAATCAAAACGAAATTAAAATCTCTGCTTTTATTGCCGAGCATAATATGCCAATAAATGTATCAAATCGTTTAACAGGATTAATAAAATCATTCGTTATCTCAGGTACCGAACACTGCAGCAGAACCAAATGCACCGCAATAATTAATAAAGTTGTAGGAAAACTAATTTTGCAAATTTAACCGAACATTTGAAAAATTAAAATTTTCTCTTTGGTCATTTCTTAAAATGTCCACTGCATAATTTGATTTTTGTGCCCAACTCTTAGAATAATCTCTGCAATATTATACGATGCAGATTCAGTGTGAAATCTTAAATTATGTGGGATGCGTTGCCTTATTTTCAATTGACATTTTTTATTGCACAGCTTCTAATTTTGAAATAAAATGAGTGCGTTCTTTCTAACTGCGATTCAGTTAATCTAAGTAGTTTTACGGTTACGGAGGCTACATCAAATGAAATTATGCTTTTATTCATGTAATGTAACCGTAAAACAACTTAGACTAGCTGAGGTCTCAGAAAGAACGCACCTAATAACAACACGTGCTGCAGTGAGCGGGAGGTTTGAAAATATAGTGTGACGTACTTACCACCACACTTATTTTTCGTGTGTGTGTGTGTGTGTGTGTGTGTGCTGTGTGCGTGTGACGTGTCACTTTGGCGCCCTTCGATACAGCAGCGGTACTTTCAACTTTTTATTACGGTAACGGTCTCGAGCGACAGTTCCTGTTTTAAAGTATAGGAACACCACTTTATTCTATCAGCGGTATGATAGAAGCTACGGTAACTCAGCGAAGAAGCGGAATACCAGGCGGTTTGTATGTGTGGTTGTCGTTTGCGCCTCAATGAACGACTTCACCTTACCTGCCGAAAATGATTTTCGGTGTACAAACAGATTTACTTACTTATATCGTTGCTTTAAATAAAAGGTAGAAGTTCAACTTCACTTGCTCTATTAATGAAAAAAGATATACACAATATTTATATTATAATGCAAACGTAAATATTAACCTATATTACAAGTAAGCAACCAGAGAAAATCAAGCAAGAGGTTATGTAATGCAAAAGCGGTGACCAGTTTTATCAAGCACAGCTATGTTATATACGAAAACTACTACTACAGTATTACTATCAAATGTTTTCTACAAGCGTCTACAAATGCAAACAAGCGGTGATTCGAGATAAAGCACAGTTATGGTAGCTACTGTTACTGGTATTTACAGCAAGCGGTTAATGACTCTAGATACCAATGCTTATGGTGGTATTACTGCAGGCGGTCGGTGCAGCAGGTATTTCGGTAAGCGGTTACGGAGTGCTAAGAGACAAGTGCAGGAGGTCTTCATCTTAGACCTGTCTAATGTCTGTTGTTAGGATTTCTTGACTACGTCCGTTGACGGATGGAACGGTTCATGCATTACTTCCCGGAACACCCTTGAGAGATTCTTTCCACAGGTCGAGGATTAAAAACCCCACTTGCGCCACTAGCGTGCACCCTATGAAATCCTTTCCACCAGATCGAGGATCAAAGATTTCACCAGTGCTTTATTGCAGTTATAACTGAGATGGGACTCTTTCCATAGATCGAGGATTAAAAGTCCTATCTTTACGTCAAACTAAACAGTTTTACTAACTCGGGAGTTCAACTGTAAAGTGTGTCTTATGCCCATTTCCACCGTTTTACATATAAGCGACACTTAACTAAGCATACTTAAATATTTAAACTCGGCTTACCTTCAGTCCATTTCACCGTTGAAACGTAACATGGGCTTAGTTAAGCTTTGATTTAAGTGTCGATCTAGGGAATTTCGGCTTAAGAATTACAAATTTGTGGACATAACCTTTATTTAATTGAGACCATAGTAAACGAATACGGAACGTTTGCATTTCAACATCCAAGAGTTGTATTTATTAACGCACAAAACATACATTACTAACAATGGAAAATACAAAAAGAGGGCAAGGTGTACAAACTTTTCATCAAACGAAAAGGAGCTCTTGCTTAATTTAATATACAAGTTCAAAGATATAGTTGAAAACAAAAAGACAGACAGTGTAAGTAGTGAAGAAAAAAATGCAGGCTTGGCAGAAAATTGCTGATGAATTCAATACCTCTGCCCCAAATTTATGTCGCAGAAGCAAAAGAATCTTTAAAAAAATTTTATGAAAATCGAAAAAAGGAAATCAGAAAGCAAGTGGCTGAAGAAAAGAAAGAAATACTGTTGACTGGTGGTGGAACTGCAGAAACTGTATTTAAAGATCCCGGAAAAGAATTAATGTTGTCCATTATGAATCAAAAAACAGTCTACGGATTGCAACATAGATTCGGTGGAGATACAGCCTTGTCGTTACCGTCATGTTCACAAGTACCATCGACCAGTGTAATTCTAGAGGTCAACAAGGAAAATGAGCCAACTGAGGATAACATAAGTTAAATAAATATTTGTTTCTATTACTTCCGTGAAATATATTAATAATGTAAAACTTGCAAGGAATGACCATTTCCTTCTTGAATGAAAATTATGGCACTGGCCAAGGCTCATGCTGCAAAATTGTATACTCTTGGGAAATGTGTGTAGCATATCATACATAAGATAGTTAAATAAGCTACAGATATGAATTTTACAGGATGAATTATATGAATTAGAAGATAATATGGAACAGATAAGACAGGATGAAGTTAATTTAGAAAATACTAACTGGAAGAAATATACACCTGCAAGCCTAGCCACCACAAAATCTGATGCGTTAAAAACATTAGATAATATTTGCGTAAGTATAGTATTTATTCATTGACCTTAACTTTTTCTCCCTGTTTAACCAGTATATCAAAATATTAACGGTTTAATTCTACTTTACAGACCGAACCGTCAAGCAAAAAAAGGAAAGTTGATTGAAGCCGTCGCCGTCCGACAACCACAGTAAAGGCGCTCACATCCTCGGTGATTGCTGACAAATATAATATATTAGTTGACAAAAGAATAGCTATTGCTGACGCTCAAGCAAAATTGGTTGAATCTCAGTTAAAACGTCTGAAAAGAGAGCATGAACTTCAAACAATGTTGCTTGAAGACCAGTTGAAGCGTCAAAATGAAGAGCATGAGCTTAAAATGCAAATATTAAAATTAGATATAGACTTAAAAAAACAAGAAATTTGCCGATCTAAATCAAATTTGCCATCAAATCAATGTGAATATTAGTTTAGTCACCCATGAGTAATGATGTCTATGAAATTATATCCACATTTCCTAGCTTTAAGTTATGACACCATGAATTAAATCCTATACAGGGTGATCTACCACGAGTGTGACAAAGAGGCTGCGTTTTAGGACATATCTTTAATAATTAAAGTCCATTTATGTTTTGATGAATTACCAGCCTCTGAAGTTTGGCACACTTGTGGTAGATCACCCTGTATATATCCATATAAATAATAAACATTGTTTAATTTTCAAATGTGTTTTATTGCAGTACCACTTACCACAGTGGTAGTTAATATGAATATAAAAAATATACAAAAAAGTTATGTTAATAAAGAAAAACTATCCAGAATAGTGTATAAAAAAAGTTTATAAACGTGCAAAATATTCATTAATCAAATCATTTCTGATTTCAAATGGAGGAGCATCTTCTAAGTTAAGATTTTCAACAACTTGACCCATTTGAATTAAATAGTTTAATTCTTCAATATTAATATCTTCTGGTGGGGGAGGCTCAGGTTCATTCATTTCTATTGCTATATTATGCAAAACTACAGTGGATATTATTATAGTTAACACTGTATCTAATTTAAGTCTCATTCCATAAGCTACAACTGGAAAACGCCTCTTCCAGAGTCCAAAGAAACGTTCCACACCATTTCTTGTTCTAATGTGTGATTCATTATAGAGTTGCTGACCTAGTGTTTGTGGATCTGCTAAAGGGGTTAATAAATATTTTCTCAGGGGATATCCACTATCTCCTATAAAAAATACATATCAAAATAATATTAACAAAATGTGCTACTGGTTTAGAGTAAGTTTTATATGGGAGTATTTGAATACAAGAATCGAGTGGCATTCAATCATCATAATATCAGAAGAAAAAGAGAGATACGTAGATTCCTACTTATTCGATTCTAAAAAAGTATTCGAATACCGAATTCTCAATTCTTTAAAATTTCGCTCATCATTCGTGTAAATTTTAAAAAATCGATAATTTATTAAAAATAAGTTCTTTAAAAAACAGTATATACAATTTGCTTCTTTACTTACCAAGTAAATAACAATTGGGAAATTCGTCATTTTCAAAACGCATTCTTATATGGCTGTTATTAAAAATTGTTGAATCATGAGCTGATCCAGGCCAGCGGGCAACAACATCTAGCGCCTTCAAGTCAGCATTGCAAAGTGCTTGAACATTTATAGAGAAATATGATTTTCTATTCCGAAATACTTCTGCATCGTCTCCACCTGAAATTAAAAAGTGTTAAAGACACTTGGAATGTTTATAATGTGATAAATTACCTGGTGACTGAATTCGTACATGTGTACAATCTACCAAACCCAAAACTCTTGGAAATGAAGCCACTCTGTAAAATTTATTTTGCTCCCTTATAAGTTGCTCTTGATCGGGCATTTTCACAAAGCGAGGATAAAGTCTGGCTATTGCCTCGGACACTTCAACAATAATTCTTGAAACGGTTGAGATACCCATTCCTGCAAAGTCTGCAATGGAGCTCAAATGACCTGCGCTTGCATAGAATCGCAAAACAGTTAATAATCAATTAACTGGTGAAACACTGTTATTTCTGAAAAAAAAAAGGCTGCTTTTATATGTATACCTAAATAATTTATACTGAATATATGGGTACTTACATATCATTAGGAAATTCTAAGTCATCCTCGATTAGAGTTAAAAGGTGCAAAACTGTTTCTTTATACAGCCTAAACCTTCTAAAAAAGTTAAATTATCCAAATCTTCAAAATGATTTGATCTAATATTAAGATTCCTTGGGAAACCAAAGTCGATAATATCTAGTATTTCCAAATCATCCTCAAATATGTCTTCATCCTCAAACTCAAAGTTCATTTTTGAACTGCTGTACCTACTTGTAAAAATCGTAGGTAAACAATTGACACAAACACAGAATAGTCCCTCAGGGAAGCATTTATTATATTAGAATACAAGAAAACGTCTTCAAATTTAAAATAAGTTATAGGTTAGGTTATGAAATGCGAATGCGCTGCGCATGACTCAAGCATTTCTTAAAGTTAAGGGAGTGTTAAGCTCAAATATTCAAAGGCTTAGTTTAAGGGTGCGCTAAGGTGAGCTTATAGAACGGTGGAAACGAAAAACCAGTTTAAGTGGCCACTTAAACTTAAGCCCTACTTAAATATTGCGGTGGAAATGGGCACTACACTTTTAAACCAGAGGTATGCGTGAGTGTCTGGGCATACTCGATGTTAACTTTCGTTAGTTAGTGAAAGATTAGAGCAATAGGTTATCAAATCAGCTTCAAGCTTTTTATACAAATTAGTTATAGTAAACATGAGTATCGGACGGAACGATTTATGCATTACTTCCGGAGCACCTTGTGAGATTCTTTACACAGATCGAGGATTAAAAACCTCATTTGTGCCACTTCGTGTGCATCTAATGAAGTCCTTTCCACAAATCGAGGATTAAAGATTTCACCAGTATTTTATTGCTACTACGACTGAGATGAGACTCTTTCCACAGATCGAGGATTAAAAGTCCTATCTTTACGTCAATATCTCTGACTTTCTGACCGTTCTCCGTGGCAAACGTTATTTCAGCTTATCTCGGCGCATCCTATTTAAATAAATTACCTGCGTTAACTCATATAAACAAAATATTTCATGGGTGAGAATCGCCTTCTCATAATTTTTAAACATATTTATTTGCTATGAATAAATGATTTCAACTTGCATTGAAATCAAACTAAATTAAATTAAACTAGTTTCCTCTTACTTGATTGAGTACAAACACAATAAACGATTTATCATTAGAATAGTAAACAAACTAAGATTACCCTGAAAAGAAACCGGTTTGAAACAATTATATTAGAGAAATAATTGTTATTTCAAGTACTTGAAAAATAAATTTAACTTTGGTTCAAAACAGTTTTAAAAGAAATATTAACACAAGTTATCGTATACAGGGCGTACCAAAGTGAGCGAAAAACTCATTTAGGTCTGATTACAACAGAAAACGGGTAACAGAAAAATCACCTCGTTGCAATAGTATTTTTATAGTTCTCCTTTAATATATTTTTAATAAGTGATAAAAGTATAAAAATCAATTGTAAATTATGTATAACCAATTAGTTTCGATTACTGGGTAAATATTTAATTTAAATTTTTCTTTTTCATTTTGGGACTTACTACCACATGAATAATTCTTCGTTATCTAAAAATATAGTTAGTTACCCATAATGTTACTGGAAAAATAAACCTCCGCGCTTGTGACTTTACGTCATAAGATTAGTCAGAAGATATTTTTTGACAATATAAGACACAAAAATAAAAATCTATTTTCCTAACGTTTCGGAAAACGTTTTTTTAGAATGTCAAGCGTGAAACTTGACACATTATTTATTTATGTAATATCCATATTGTACATAGAACTGTTGATTCGTAAAATTATACAATATTAATTTTGTTCATTTCTTCCTTTAGCATCGGCAACCACGTTAGGAAAATATATTATTATTTTTGGGTCTTATATTAGTTATCAAAAAACATTGTCTGGCTAATATTTTGACGTAGAGTCATAAGCACATAGGTTTATTTTTTCAGTAACGTACTGGGTAATTAACTATATTTTTTTAGATAACGAAGAATTATTCATGTAGTAGGTAGTAAGTAACAAAAAAAAAAGAAAAACTTGGAGAATGCCACAAGTAACGTTCAGAGAATATTTAATTTCAAATTTCACTGGCATAAAAAATTTTAGTAGTATATTATAGGGTTTATTTAGTTTGTAAGAACATTTTTGTGTATATAAAAAATCGAAAGTTTTACAAATAACATGTTTTTTTAACAAATATAATCTCAAGTCTCTAGAACTATGTGGGTTTGATCTGGTTCTACGTCGACATGTTTTCCTAGAAGGAATCGATTTTTACTCCCAAAAACGCTCTACTAATATTTACTCATACTTCTTTTATAATTCTCTTTTTTCAGAGGTACCTTACATATTACAGATTTAAATATAACAGGCCTTGAGAGTATTACAAGTGATATAAGCAGGATAAAAGTTTCTGACGAAGATGAGTTTGGAAATAATGATGTATGCATAAGTGTTCCGATAGGTTATTTGCAATTAACCGCAGACTACATTGCAGATATTGGGATCGCAAATGAGATACCGATTTATGGAGACGGGAGACTTTTGTGAGTATTTTGAAAATGAATATGAATTGGGGCAAAGTGAAAAATATTTTTATTTTCGTTAATATTTGCTCCATCTCTCATTTTATGTCTAGTTTATATCAAACTTATTTGCAACATAAAAAAAATTGGCTTCTTTGATACCTTTTCCACCGCCAAAGAGGTCAACATTTATTTATGTTGCAAATAAGTTTGAAATAAACTATACGAATTAAGTTAGGGTCCACTGATCGACATCGTACGGACGGCACGCACAGGATGAATCTGATTTTTTATTTAATTCAACACTTTCAAACTGGACTGCTTTAACCAATCGGCATCGAAAGGAGATACAAAATCCGATTCGTCCGATGCTTACCGTCCGTACGATGCCGATCAGTGAACTCACACGTTTAATTTTTTGGTGAAGTTTTAATAATTATTGAGTGGTTGTACCAATAACTCATAACTTAAACATAACCTCTAAATTCTTTGTTAGAATTTCTTTTTCTTTTCGTGTATAGTAATTTCACTTTGCCTATTGAATATCAATTAATAATCCAGTCAAATAGGGAAAATTAAAGGGAAATATCTGATAAAGTTTTGAAACTTGGCAAAGATGTTCATAATTGTTCATTCAGGCGTACTATTATAAGGGCCCCACAGACGGTACATTATGCATTGCGTTTTACTCAGCTCGCAAGAAAAATGTTCCGTGTGCGAATAAAATGTGTGCAACCCACTCGCGATCTCGGGCACGCTTGAATTCCAGATCAAAGTGAAAGCAGCGAGCAAAAATCGCAGTAACATGTTTCTTTAATATACGGATATTGCACTTGTTACTTATACTTCTCTGACTGCATTTGTTTGTTTTTTTTATTGTTATGTTCAGGGAGCCTATTATAATATTGTAAACATGACCGATTTTCGGACTTATAATAAAAAGTTTTAGTGAATTTATTAAATTAACAAGCGATAAAAGTTTTCAACGCAATAAATCAAGCCTTTAACCATTATGATCTATAGTGTGCACGTTTCTTCTTAGCTATCAACAGTGGTTCGTGAGTCAAGAGATAGTGAGGTCAATTAGAAAAGTTTACTGTATTACCTACCTTTTAAAGTGATTTAAATTCCAAGTCGATCCTCCGGTCTTTTTGAGATGCAAAGTGGTCAATTACTTTTTCATTAAAGTCTTTTATCTTCTTTATTAATAAATGTTCATTGTGTAATTAGTTTATTAAATCAATAGCTTGGTTTAGAGTGTTGTTTTCTGATTCATTATCAATGATTTTTTCTAAACAATCTAATAATTCTGTTCGATAGGTATGAACAGTCTCTATGCACTTTGTATTAAAATTCCATCGTGTTGGAGCCGCTTTAGGTAATCTCACCTTAACAACATTATCTAACACGGCTGTTCTTTTTTGGCGATTTTCCAAAGAATGAAGAAAAGCTATGTAAATTAGCAAAAAAAATGTTATGCTTTTATCCTGACTTGATGCTTTTTGTAAAATTATATTTAGTTGATGAGCGTAACCAATGAATAAAATTTGCTGAAGGATAACTTTTTTTAATTTTGGCTTGTACACCTCCAAAAGCACCACTCATTACTGATGCTCCATCGTAACTTTGTGCAATCAATTTTTCAGGACTCATTAATTTTCAGACATTCTAACTCTTTTAAAATTACATCTGTCAAATGCTGCGATGTCGTTCCTTGAGGCTGAATAAATTTCCAAAATCTATCACATACAACACCGTTTAAAACGTATCTAAACACAAAAACTACTTGTACTTTATTGGAACTATCTGTGGTTTCATCCACTTGAACTGCAATGAAGTCAGATTGATTAATTTCAGATTTTATTTTTTTCGTGAATAATCGCCAGTATCAAATCTAAAAGTTCATTTTGAATTGCCTTCGAAGTGCCCTTAAACACAGTACTGTTTTGCAAATGGTCTTTAAAAATGGCATCTAGTTCAGATACAAAATTTACTAGACCTCGAAATATTCCCGTGTTATCAGAGGACTCAGTTTCGTCATGTCCGCGTAGTGCTATCTCAAAAGCTCCACAGAACAATACACAGTCTATTATTTTATTTAAAATATATCTATTTTTAGAAACGTTTTCGTTGTAAGCTTTTAAACTTTTTCTATAGGCGCTGTCTAACTGCTTTCTAATATCAACTGTACCAAGTGTTGCCAGACTACAACAGTTATTCATATGACTTGATGCGAGCGAATGTTTCTGTACTTTTATTTTTAAATGTTTCAAGTCAGTTACACCTATTTTGGACCATATAGGATCTGGATCATCACCAAATAACAGGTATGGGGGAAAAAATGCATTTTTTTACCTCGCATCCGCAAATCCACTCGAATAAATCGTACATTGAATTTCGAAAATACCTATTAACTTCTTTTTCTTATCAATAAATGTTTGCTTTATCATCATATTAGGTTTTGGACGGCCACCACCTTTGAATTTCACTTGGTCTTCATAACCCAACTTATATGTCCATCTTTCAGTTTTAATATATTTTGTACAACACTCATATTTAATAGTAAACACCAAAAACACTGTTTTACTTAATTTCACGACAAATAGAGATTTACTAATAAAATGTTCACAAATAAAAACATTAAAAACAACGCGACAGAATTTACCGACCAACGCGTACCTAGTCAGCATTAAGACTGCTGACTGGCGACTGCTCTACTAAACTTCGTGCGTTACCATGTCAGGGTCGTCAGGGACATTGTCCCCGCCAGTGTTTTCTGTCTTTTTTTGCTTTCTGACGATTCTCGCATAAGTCTATTTCACTTTAATTCGTTGTAAATTCGGTCCGTAGCTAGCTTTGAGGACACGTTGTGGATTGACCCAAGATTTTTAAATTCTATAAATGAATAATGTAATGATCTAGATATTTGAGTAGTATTGTGCATAGAATGAACTAGAAACTTTAATATATTTTTTTAAGAATATAAAAAATATATATATTATATATTTTTAAACTTCAGAAAATGAATAGCTCTATTTTTTTATTTGTATGTGGGAGGTCATTGACCAAAATGACCCTATAGAAGAACCGCCAGTGCTAGCTATTATATCCATAACTGCACCAATATGAGCGATATTCAATTTATTCAAATCAGTAGATATCTCGGTACGGTCAGTAGTAACTGCAGAACTGGCTAATCATTAAGTGCATTTGCAGCAAAATGTGCTATCTGTGGGACAAGTAAACACATTTTACCTGAAGCTATAACCAGTGAGTAAAATGGCGTGCAAAATGTGACATCTGTGGGGCCCTTTTTCAACATACTAAAAGTCCTAAGCTCAATCTGTTGCGCTGGAGCCCCTATTTTGGAATAATGGTGCTCCGATTCACTTTTTTGCTTATATCGTTAACGATTAGCAATTTTCAACGTTTCATGTAAAAAATAAAGCCTATTAAATTCTCAGGTGTTAGTTATAGAGTTTTATTTTGTACCTTGATATACAGGATGATTTTATAGACATGCAGATTTTCAGTTCATTAGATAATTCTGAATACTGAAGTTAAACAAATTTAATCTTTTGTGCTTGATGGTTTTATAAATAGACCAATTATTCTAAATTAATTATGATTATTAAATTATATTGAAAAAGATTGTTGGCACGTAGGTATAATCGGTAGCCATGTCTTCGCCAAGTTAATCTTGTGAATTTATTGTGAAAATATGTATAATATTGATTAATTTATTTTGTTATATTGTGGTGCATAATATGAAATAAAATAATTTTGAAATCATTTTGGCTAGATAACTCGATGAATAGCTAAACTAGTGTGATTTATCTACTACTGTCCTTATTCCATTATTCCAGAGAATCTCAACTCTGGGACATTACTTTTGATCACATTACAAGACAAATAAATAAATTATTTTATCAAATAATAGATATAGTCTAAGATCCGACTTAAAAACGATCTTCACCAATCCGTTTAATGGATGAAAAATATTTTATATTAATTTTAATATGTTATGTAATACATCGAGAGTGGGTTACAAAAATTCCTGGCAAGACTATGATTAATTAAAAGTTCAAAAATAACTTTTTTTTAAACATATGCACTCATTTTTGTTTAAGGAACAAATTTTATTCCAATCGAAACTATGAAGCCTATAGAATATGCAAACGCTAGGCTGTCTATTTTTTTCTTGGTGAAACTATTAGGTTGGCAGTGTTTAAACAGGTAATTCATACTAGTAATTTACATTCATCTGTTTAATGAATAAATCTTATATCAAAAATACAGGTAATTAAATTGCGAACAGAATGATATAGGGTTGTCTGCGAAAAATCTGGTTTAAATTCCGGTTGGCAAGCTTTTAAAAGCGAAATATTGATATAACACGAGGTATGATAAACAACAAAATCTAGTGACGCGTTGGTTAGCTCAACTTCATTGTATTTAAAGTTTTTTTTTTACGAAAAGCCAACTTCAATGAACAATTTTTAAAAGTTTCATCATTAAAATCAATTACATAATCGTCCGAGCCTACACAAAAACACTTTTTAGCCATTTTTATCATAATATATTGTCAATTAATAACAACGATGCATAGTAGCACGTTTTCTCTTGATTCGAATATTGAGGTTAACTGCTCCAAAATAATACTCAGAGTATTTACTAGTCTATCGCTACCCTTCTCAATTGCACGAACAAATAGGTATGCGCACTCTTTCATCCGATGGACGAGCCGCGCGCAGCTGCAATGTTGCGACCTCTTCTATCGCACTGGATAGTTTGCTCGACCTCTTTGTCGCACATTTTCATTCTCACCAATATTTCGCTTTTAAAGCTCGCCAACCGGAATTTAAACCAGGTTTTTCGCAGACAACCCTATATCATTCTATTCGGCAACTTGATTACCTTTATTTTGATATAAGATTTATTTATTAAACAGATGAATGTAAATTACTAGTATCGAATTACCTCTTTATACTTGCCAACCTAATAGTTACGCCAGGAAAAAATAGAAACCTAACGTTTGCATATTCTATAGGATTCATAGTTTCGACTGGAATAAAATTTGCTCCTTAAACAAATGAGTGCAATGTTTAAAAGAAAGTTATTTTTGGATTTTTAATTAATTTTAGTCTTGCTAGGAATTTTTTTGTTAACCTACTCGCGATATATTTCATAACATATTAAAATTAATATAAAATATTTTTCATCCATTAAACGGATGGGTGAAGGTCGTTTTTAATTCTGATCCTCTACTAATGTAAAGTCTACAACAACGAATCACATTTTTTTCAGATTTCATATGACTGATATTGAACTAAATGCTTGTGCATATTTTAATTTTGTCGCAAATCACGTGGAAGATGTTGCTACTAAATTTACTACTGACATAAACCTGTAAGCATTTGTTAGTGTTTAGTTGTAAATGGAAACTATGTTTGTACCTTAAAATAATTAGTTACCTGTATATAAAATATTTGTTATTAAAAAACACTAAGCTTATTAATACAGGGTAGTCACTTTAATAATGCACACCATTGGGATCTCCTAAAGTTGAAGAGATATCAGAGCTGGTAAAATTACAAAAAAGTTCCACATTTTCATGCTCTTAAGGATCTGAAAAGGAGATAATCTGCTTTAATCCTGAAGTATCCTGAAATCTCAGCGCGAAACGTCAATTGATAGCCCATATCAACTTGTAAACCTGCCAAATTCCATTTCTCTCACTTAAGTAATACAAAAGATATGAAAGAAATAAGAAAACACAAGATTTCAGTTTTTCTTAGATAACTTCAGGAGCGAAGCAAATTATCCCAGATATATCCTCGAAGTGCATGAGAATATCTAACTTTTTTGTAATTTGATCAAATCTGAATCTCATCTTGTTTAGTGGATCCCAAGATAAACTAATATGTACTAATATATAATAATATTAATAATATACCGGGTGTAGCAGATCGTGGTACACCCCTCTGTTCTCCTTTGTTTTGAAGATAATTAATTAAACTTTGGGATATCCTTTTTTTAAATCACTTGTATGTCAAATAGTGCCTCTTATTATGTACATACCGTGTCCCAGAGACTAGGGAACCCCCAAATTTTTCTACAACTTTTGAGATAGAAATTTGAAATTTGTAGGGATGAATCAGAAAAGAATTGTAATTTTTTGAATAATTAAACCTTATAAATTTTGTTCAAAATGGCTCTTGGTTTGCTTGAATACAAGCATGAATTCTTTTCTGAACGTTCTCTCATTACATTTCGTAAGTTTTGGGGATTTATGTTATTAATTGCCTGTCTCACTCTATCTTCGAGATCTTCTAGTAGTTGCTGCTGAGAATATACATTATTTTTTAAATATCCCCACAAATAATAGTCTAATGGACTCAAGTCCGGTGATCTAGCACCATCTAGTTGGATCATGAGTACCTATCCAGTGATCTCCAAAACGATTATTTAAATATCTTCTAACCTCAAGTGTATTATGGGGCGGAGCTCCATTCTGTTGGAAAAATAACATTCTTTCTCGAGCAATAGGTAAATTCTCTAAAGCAAAACGTATTTTGCAAATAATTAAGGGAAATTTACAGAAAATGTTATTTAACATTTAATTTAGTTCAGTTTTTTATAAGTTTCTGTACTTTTTGGTTCAATGTATGGTACTCACTATTTCTTCATTATTTTCTAGTTTATAATTCTGGTCTTTCAAAACTTACTTCCTAGTTTCTTTATTTGCAATAAATAGTTCTTTTTGTCGGGTAGGGTGGATGTGCATGGATGTTTAGTTATTAAATAAATTTTATGCTTTTTGTTATTACTATTATTATTATACTACAATAGGTATAATTTGATAAGTGTAAACAATTGGATCACTTAAAAATTACATTTTCACGTACCTAGGTATACGAGTACACAGCCTACTCATGGAAAAGAGTGAAAACAGTATCAGGAATATTTTATGTTCGACCTTTTGTGCATTAATAACGTTATTATTATAACAAATACATACATCATCGGAGAGAATAATTGGATGAGAAGAAAATCACCACATAAAACACACAGGATCCTATTCAAAATAAGCAAGTTATGGTAGTACGCCGAAATGTAAATTTTAAACATATCGAAAAAATTAAAAAAACGTAATTAAAGAAATAAACGATATGAGATTTAATTACAATTACATAATAGTAATGATGGTAGACACCCTTACAACGAGTGTTGACAATTATTTTATTTATAATGTATTTTGTTTATTAGATTCATGGCCTTCTTAAAAGAAACAAACAAATGTAATTGTCTGGGTTATTTTATGAACCGATTTTAAATCTGAAAAAAGCTTTATAAAGGGAAATTTAAATATTCATCAGAAAAATCACCTAAATATACAGGGTGCTATTTAAAATAAGAAGGTTGGAGTCACTGCGGGTTAAACCGGAAGTGACTTTTGGGGCGGGTGGATCAAAATATTACAATTTTTGTCTTGATTCATCCCGCTGGAAATTTCAAATTTCTATCTCAAAAATTGTAGAAAAATTTGGGGGGTTCCCTAGTTCCTGGGCCACCTGGGTATACATAATAAGAGGCACTTTTACATACAAGTGATTTTTTTCACTTTCGCTTTAGCCGGAAGTGACATTAACTTTCGATTTTTAAATGGAACACCCCCCATATTATTGCATTTTTGAATTCTGCATAATTTTCTGAATCCAACGATACCAAATAAGTGACATTTCAACCCTTAATATTTTTATAATATAATTTTTAGTTTTCCATTTAAGTGTGCCATGACGGTTCCGATTTATTTAAATGACGTGTAGTGTGGAAAAATCGAAATCCCGTCAAATAACGTGATTTATGAGCAAAATGGAATTCATCGAAATTGGTTGTTGGGAAAACTCAATTTTTTCAAAGGAACCACATTGGTACTCGTGGTACCATTTATTAGTACTATTAATAAGGAATTTAATCATATGTCGCATTAAAATGTGCAATAAATACAAACAAAATTACAGCTAAAAGAAATAAAAAATACAATAGTTCTCTAATTACCTTGTTATACATAAGGTGGCTTTGGAATACAAAAAATAAACACAGAACATTACAACAGTTGTTCAAAATGCTGTCCATTAACGGCGATGCAATTTCGAACTCGCATAGCTGTTTTTCGAAGAACGTTCGCCAATTGCTGGGCCGTTATGCTATTAATTGCGCGTCTTGCTCGTAGTTCAGGTCTTCACTGGTTGTAACGGCGCTTGTGTAGACAATGTTTTTTAAATGACCCCAAACATAGAAATCAAGAGGTGTTAAATCAGTAGACCTTTGGAGGCCACGTCACAGAAGCATTCGTTGAAATTACGTTTTCTTCGAATCTCCGTTGATGGTAATCAATTATTCTCCTTGAATTATGGAGAGGGGCGCGATCTTATTGGAAATACATTTCCTGTCTAAATGGAAGGCACTTCAGCTAAACTGTCTTCAATTTCATTTTGCAGAAATCCCAAGTATTTGGCACCAGTCAGGGGTCCACTTACATTTTTTTGGACAAATGATCTCTACTACCGATTATTCTAAGCCAAATATTGAAACCAAACCGAAAGTTACCCTCCCATAATAAATTTAATTTTTGTACCAATATTTGTTTTTTGTCGGTTAAATAATCCAAATTTAAGAGACGCATAAAATATTCATTTTGAACTATTCATAGATTTATACATTATTTAATAGAACATACGCATACCTATTTTTCAATTTAAACTATTAGAACTGAAGTTAACTCGGGTAAGAGTACAAATAACTTTTTCTATCGTTTTTATTGTTTTTTGAAAGATGGAATAAAGAGATGATTCATGTTTTTTTTAATATAACACGTTAAAGGTAAGCAATGAAATAAATGCGATGGAACTAAGGACACATTAAAATCTAAATCTGGCAACACGGCAGTACCGTCTTCCATTGGCTCGTTGTGTTTTAAGGCGAACCTAGTCGGGTGACGCTCAGAAGGCTAAAACTAAAATGTTGTTTTTCTGCCTTTTATAGAGCTCAAAAAAAATTTTTAAAAATCTGGTGAGCTTAGATTAAAGATCATTATCGAATAATCAAATAGAAAAAGTGTGAGACATTTTCATGGCGTTCGCAAAAATCCTAGAACTACTGTAACATATCTACTTGTTCAGGAATAACTGTGTTGGAAAATCATTCCAAAATTAATCCAACACAGGAAATGTCAGAAATGACTTGAGTTTTTATTACTATTTTATTTCCGACAGTCCTCTTAACGGTCTGGGGCGGCTCTGGGCCCGTTTGCGTAACTTGGTTTAGTTGCACAGTAGTTACGCCACTGTAAATAAATAGATCGATCTATTGAAACAATAAGCTACTACTTGGTGAGACAAATTATACAAATATTTACAAAAGTTTATAACGTATCTATTAAATTGTATAAAACAATATAAATAATGAGTTTTAAAAAATAATTAACGTCATAAAATCAAACAGAGATAAAGAACAAATTGAAGTAAAATAAAATCAATAAACGATGCACAGTAAATAAGTACATACATACATAGCTATTTATTACCAAAGAAAAATGAAGCTAATATTCTTACTAAAAATTAAATTATCGTGTAGTTCAAAAAAAAAAACGGAATTTTTTGTTTTTTATTTTTTAGTAGCTTCCTAATTTCTTTCCAATTTTCTCGATCCTGGACTCAAATTCGTAACCAGAAGAATACTGTAAATACTTTATTAAATCAATTCAATTTACTCCTAAAGAAAAATGGCGGAGAATTTAAAAAATGTAAGGATTCAAAAGTGGCTGTAACTTGCCATTTACATTTTGATTCCAAACTAACATATTTGTTCTATGAGTATGTTCTTTGTAAATTACCAGTCCAAAGATCTTCTAATTATTATCTAATAAGGTTTTCACCTCATTTTTCTTTGCTAGTTTTTAGCTGGTCATTAACTTTGTCGTACAGAGTTTCGACATCCCTTTTATGGTTTATGACATATTGAGCATCAATATTGATTTCTTTACTTATGTCGAAAATATCGTTGCAGCTTGAACACCAGAGGCATCCGTTAAATTTTATGGTGCCTTGCTACATGCGATAGAAAATTCAATCCCAGCATTTTAGCTTTAGCAATAATGCGTTAAACGTGTCAAATGTCATTATTGATAAATAATATCTATTAAATTACTAATTTCGAATTAAAAATATCTGATGTGGCCAACACATAACTCTCTTATACCAGTATATATCGTCCTGACCCAAAAATCATTGTATTTAATTCTTCACTTACCTTAATTGAATTTCAATAAGGTCCTGGAAACGTTTCATTAAAATTTTTAAATAATTAATTACCAGCGTCGTTCGATACCTGTTAATAAGTAATTCATGTCATATATTTTAATAATTTCTTCTTTATTGACGTTTACATTTTATAATCATATCATTCAAATGTCAAACTGATAAATTTATCCTAACCCTATTTTACAAGGTCAAATGTGTAAAGAAATGTCAGTTTACATCAGCTTTATTCATGTACTTGGAAAATAGATTTTATTGGCTTGATATAGTAGAGATGATTTATAATCTTTCATCAAGAATTTTTTTTTTTGTAAGAGCAACTACAAAAAGTTTGGGTCCCGTGGACCCCCTCTCAGCTGACCAATTTTGCTCATCACCGAATTTATTATTGTCTTTGGCCTTTAGAACATATATACCAAATTTGAAAGTTTTATTTCAAAACTGTGACTGCTATCGCGATACTACAGACATGTCGACAGATTTTTTCCAGATAGTTTTTTTTTTTCTTTTTAATTCGGCGAAATTCTTCCAGAAATGCAATAAAAATTAAGGGTTTTTCCGAAATTGTATATTTTTTCTTCTTCATTCATTGTGTCTCTTCTGGTGGTGCCACATTCACCAAATTAATGTGTCATAAATGTTGAAATCTTATGCCAATTTGGGAAGTCTCCCGTTACTGTTGTTTGAGTTATCGCGAATACACACATACACACACACACACACACACACACACACACACACACACACACACACACACACACACACACACACACACACACACACACACACACACACACACACACACACACACACTAAAAATAGTGATGATTTATAATCACACGCGAATTTATATAAATAAATAAAATATATTTTGTTTTATTATCTCAGGACGATAAAAAATTTAAATGACATATCAATCATAAAGGATCATCATAAATAAATATTAGTAATATCAGTTGTAATAAACAACAGAGGGTATGCCTAACATTCCATAATATTTTCATAGGTAATACACCATAAATTATTGTAATTACTCAAATATTGTTGTCGCACAAAATCTTTCTACTATACGATCTTTACTCTAGATAAATTACATTCACGAATAATATTTGAAAACTTATACCAGAAATAAAAACTATAAAAAGTTATACTTATTGTCATAGATTAATTGAAGTGTACACTTCAGATTCTGACGATCAACAAAATTATTTGCAGTGATCCATCATATCCATTCATTTAGAGCTTTCCCTTCATTGTTCGCTTTGGATCACATGGCACTCCACAAGAAACTTATGATCCATTGAATGAATAAATAAATGGTTCTGTGCTAGAATTTTCCTGACAATATATTTTCAGAAAATCACTTCTACTTTCTGTCTTAGTCAATTAGAGGATAAAGAGACATAACAGATGCTATATTTAGAGCTATAGATGATATTAACTTAACTCCACTGATCCTTTTAGATTTCTAAAAAGTCTTTGACCTATAAACCATAAAATATTGTTATCAATGTTGACATTTGTTGAATTTGATATCAAAGCTGTCAGTTTACCAGAAAATTACCTTTTTAATAGATCACAAAGAACAAAATTTCAAGTACAATTATCTAACTCATTAGAAGTAAAGCAAGGCGTTCCACAACGATCTATATTAGGTCCACTATTACTTCATTTTACACTTGTAACATTAATTGTTGATAATTCATTGGAAATTTCCATATCTACGCCATGTCACCTAACTTTACTTAATTCTTCCATAATTTGATCGAATGAATAAATCAGATTTAGAGAACCTTGTAGAATATAGTAAATCTCCATGTTGTTTGTGAAAAATTCATAAGAGATAAGGTACTACTACTAAGTCAGTGATTGCATTATTTACATTAAAAATCACAGTAGGTGTACCTTTGGAATTTTCAATAATATTGAAAAAAATATTAAAATATATTGAAGAATTAGTTACAACTGTCCAGAAATCTAAAATTATTTAACAATAATTTCTAATAGAAAATGTCAAAGTGGTGTAAGTTATTTTATATGTATTTTGAGACGCACAATCTTTTGAAAAAAATTACAATCAAATAATAATAACAATACAAGAGTAAATTTTGCCATCATTTGTAATTCTTAATATTCATTTCTTCTTTAGATAGAATTTTCTGGTTTTTTGAAAAACGAAGAAGTTAGTATCATATTAGAAAACATATTAAATATTGTTAATGTTTTTCTTGCAATGTGGAGCGCCTACGAACCAGAACATGCTGGATGTCTACTAACTCTTTTTTGGAATACGGTGTAAATAATTACATGGGGACAGAAGACACTCATGTTAAATAACACATGTTTACAGGTGTTTTTATTATCGGTACCTACCATTCTATAGTACAATATCAATATGTATGTATAGGCATCGACCCAATCAATAAACTTAATGGTGAATGTATCATGATCCGTCTCTTCAAACTCCTCAGGCCTATACATTTCTTAATTAAGATGTTTGGTTATAAAATTATAGGCAATAACAATGTTTTTAAGATATTTCCGGAAGTGGTCAAGAGGATTCTATTCATCTAAATCTGCTGTCACCATAGATAGCTTCCGTAACGACGTCATCGTATTTTTTTAATTGAACCATAGTGTTTCATTGATTTTGAGTGGAGTTACAATTTCTCATTGAATTATGTGCCATATTCAAGTGTAATATTAAGATATAAATATATAAAGTATTTTTGTAGGTCCTCGTACTAGCTCCTACCATCCTTGAAAGCGGAATTTGCCTCTAATTGCAAATGTTTATTTTTCTTTCTTAAATTATTATAACTTTGTTGGTGTCGTTTTTATTTACTCCACGGATTTATAAAATATAAGTTGATATTTGGAATTTTGTGCAACTTTTATTCTGATAAAAAAGCAAATCCAAATCATATTGCCTATTCAGATGATCATCTTTTACACATAATAAATTAACACGATGATGTTCTGATTGTCCTAGTGTATGTATTTATAGTATACAATTTATTATATCACCTAATTTAATAATCGGTCTTTTTTTAAGAACTGTTTACGAAGAATATTTATCTTAGTGATTATGAACACTTGAAACCATCTTTGATGACACTAATGGAAACTCAGAACGCTTCGATGATATATTAAACATACTGCATGACGATGACATGAAGAGTACAGTTTCAGAATATGTTAAGCGCCTATTGCAAAATATCAGGAGAAGAATTAATAAGGGTCAATCATGAAACAATAAGAAATAATTTGACAAATTTTCTTATAGTTACTGTAGTTTTAGCTCAACTGTTAGCCTAGAAATATTTATTTATTGCCGTAGTTATTAACGTAGTTATTATTTATTGTTTTTTCTTCTGTAAATAACCTTGTTTTTCTTTTTTTGTTATTTAATATTTTACATATTATTATAGGATGATAGAGTTTTAGTCTTAATGAAAACATTAATATAAAATTTCCCTTCGTATTTTTTAGAGATATGTGTATACAGGGACTAGATGAGTAGTTGTAGACACCGGAGTTTTCGTGAGTCCTGGACCGGCTTCCAAACATGCTTGCCTGAGCTTCCATAGGAAAGGACAGTGCGTGCGCAGCGAGATCCCGACCGTGTTTATTCACTATTTAGTTTACCTACGAACGTCGTAGTGTGCAAATCTAAAAATAAATATTATCTAACAGTTATATCGATTATATCACGGAGGACACGAAAAATCAATACATGTGGATTTCAGTTGACGAG
Source organism: Rhamnusium bicolor (assembly GCA_029963845.1). NCBI lineage: Eukaryota > Metazoa > Arthropoda > Insecta > Coleoptera > Cerambycidae > Rhamnusium > Rhamnusium bicolor. Next base: position 146,904 of record JANEYF010002605.1, on the reverse strand, counting down.
GCCATGCATTTAAGGGATATAAGTCACCAAGGTTGTCATGCGTTCTTTAAGTGATATTCAAAGTACACCACTGATAATATGTAGTAAACGGGTGTTGCAAACCAATGCGCGAACAGTTGAAGAAATAGTTGTAAATGCTTTGTGTAATATTGGTATTAAAATTGAATATGTTTTACTGCTTTGCATGAGACGTACCTGCATGTATAATGTGTCCCAGGATAGATGGGATAACAGGTGTAATGGATAAAATATAGTAAACCAGGTTTTTGTTGAAAATAAGATAAGACGTTATCAACACAAACTAAAAAAAGTTAAAAAAATACAAAGTGTTTCATAATACTAATTTAATTTAGAAAAGATATTTATGATTTCAGAGCATTCCTAACTTGAAAAAATTAGTTCATTTTACTGAAATTTAATAAAGAGGAACATAGTGTATTCCAAACAAGTTTTTTTTTAATGGTATTTTTCATATCTTGAAAAATAAGGTATTTTGTTAGTGACGATTTTGATAAATTGATGTTTAAAACACCTGGTATAACTTCGGTCAACTCATTTTTGACGTATATTAGTTTTACATGAACCAGAATATATCCCGGAATATGACCCATGTAACTTTTCTGGCCCATGAGGTTTCATGAAACGTTAAGACACTCTAGGTATATATTTTGATTGTTCCGTACAAATGATTTTTATAGCCTCTTACCTGATGTGCCGGCCCTGCAAGCACGGAAATTGTCCGGTGTCTATATACATTTTTACATTATTGTAGGATCAAACATTAACTGAGCATAGGCAACCAGAAATGGTTTGCTGTAAATAGTACAACATACATTAGAATAAATATAGGATTTATTCTTCGATCATAAACATTATGATCGAAGGATTTATTTATATTATATATAGTTGAGGAAACCTATATATTGTGACGGGACGTCCGCGTCCGGGGTAACACGTTGAGAAACGCAGAGCCGGATTTAACTTTTTTATTGTTTGTTCGTTTACTTTTTTAATGTAAGTGTTTGTGTTTAGTTTAGCTAGCAATATTTTAACAATTGTACAAAAAAGTATCAACTTATAATAAAAGTATTGTATTTTACGTATTGATCACACATACAGCATTTACAGTTTTCATGTTCGCTTGTTGTTTTAGGTGAAAAGTGTTTTATTGACAATGTTTTTTTTTGACTCTATTCTTAGTAGATTTCTTACAACCCTTCGTGTTTACATTGGTTTTTTTTTATTTTCGGTTCTCAGCAGGAGTTTGCTTTGAGTTTTTTACAGTTTTGTCAACGTTTTAAAAATTTTTTTATGTATACTGTGTTTTCTTTACTTAATTGTTTATTGTTTACCCTATAGTTTGAATGAATTTGTTTTCTGCCAAAATTCTAAGAAATGATTAAATCCTTTTTACGTAATAGTTAATTTGGTATTTGATATAAATGCTTGGAAATAATTTAGTTTTATGTAAAAATTATAGAAAATTTGTTCATGACGGCGCAGCCACGGGCTGGGGTGCTTCAATATAAATAGTTACTACCCAGCAAGGGCCGCGAGGGAGGTATGAGCTTTTCTTGCCAGGAAAGGATGGATAATATATTAGTACAGAATAAAGGAATTATTTAAAAAGTAACAAGAAACCGTTAAAAACAAAATAAAAACAAAAAATAAGTACTTAAAATAGTAACAGAAACAAATATTTTTCAATAAAACAACTGAAAATAAATTCTAATAGTAAAGTTATTACTACAATAAAAACAGAAAGACATATTTTGATGCAAAGATGAAAAAAATAATAACATTAATAAATAATAACATCCTGAAAAAAAATGTTTCTCAGGCACTGAATTACGAAAGCAAAAAATCGGAATTAAATAATGCAGTTGATTCACTTCTCCCCTTCCCCTCTTTTCCCTTTCCCCCCCCCCACCTTGCATTACCCCCGAATCCTCGCCCTCTCACCCTCTTCTTCATTTTTAGATGAACTACTATTATCGTTCAAATTTATAATAGATTTATTTCCACTATTTATATGAAATTTTAGCAATTTTTAAATAATCATCCTCAAATGTAATTACTTTCCTAATTCTTTTTTTCCAATCTTCCTTGTTAATTTTTCAACATTTTATTTCGAATTAACTCTACTTATGACTTTTTTATCGAATTTCGGAAAATATTCTTTTCTCGTTATATATTTTCTTCATCTCTATACGCAAAATTAATTCAAACGGGTTGAAAATACAGAAAAATGGCGGTAATATCAACACTTTGTGGTCATATCTCTTCGCTACGTTATCTATAATATACTTATTCTAATAATTTTTCGTTTGCAAGACTTCCACAGTTGTGCTTTATTATAATTTTCCTCATAATAGATCATGTTCCATTTAAAAATGGTGTTAATTGTGACTTCTTTTAGATAATTTGTCACAGTTCAGGCAACATTAGGCAAAAAATATTAGCCCTATACGGCAGTAAATGACATAAGAATTCTCCTATGTACTTTTCTGCTCTAAGGCTTCCATTTTTTATGACCAAAAAGTCCTTGGCGTGCGGGCAAAAAAATACTTCCCCCAAATCATCTCTCCTCCAAATATTGTGGTGTTTGAAAAGTTACACTGAGCATGTCCTTTATAGGGCCATTGGATTACACGGATACGCCTGTCATTATTGTATAGAGAAATAATGGGGACATCGATAAATAAAACATGTCTCTAATCAGCCTCTACCCAGTTGACATATTTTCTATTAAAATTCAACATTACACCTAATATTTTGGTCAAAAGTGAATTTATCCCAAAAACTACTAATACATTAGCATTTCCAAAGAATAAACCTACAATTACAAGTTTTTTAAAAATCAGACTAACGGTTCAGGGGAAAATTAATATCAATACAATAAATTTGTGGTGGTGCGTATGTTTTTTTGAATAATGTATTTTCGACGGTGAATCGCCAATTGCAGAGAAAATCCATACTGTGTACAAGGAAAACATACTCGATAACCCCAAAACGTGGTCGCATAGTTGAGGATACTTATAGTTCCCCTCCTTTCCAACAAAATATAATTGATGAAAATCAATCAGCTGCTTTTCAGCTACCATAGAGATCTTAATTTCTCTTTGGTGGATTCTTATTTAGCACACCATGGAGAATTTACATGCAATGTTACGTTTTGCACTAATTTTATGTGACTAATTTTAAATTCTGCACTAATTTCTGCTCTAATTCTACGCTCCTCTATCATAATGGGATTTAACATATATCGATGCCAACACTGAAGGTGTCTATTTTTTTTAAATATGTCTGTCATATTTATTTACAGAAACTAATATTACAACTTATTTAAAATAGAATTGTATGCGTAATAAAGATGATTAAATGGTTATTATTAAGTTATAAAATAGGTAATAAATATTATCCACCATAAAATATATATTGTAAATTGCAACAAAAAAAGATATGTATTTGAAATCTTAGATGCAGTGATAACAGCAAGGTGCAAGTAAAGGAATGCCATAGTGTAATTTTCACCTTAAACTTATGTATTTACAATTATTAACAGTTACATACATGTCGTCGAAATCTGTGCCTGAACCAATCCAGTGATTTAGGCGGTTGCCCGACTTAGTAGCTGATGGTTGGATAAAGACGGGCTCGATTGAAAAAGAGCGATGAAAATTGAAAAAATGACAACTTGACTCTCTGGCAGCTTATATTGCAATTATTCATAAATAATTGTACAAATGTGGCACATTTTGTAAATGAAAACAATATAGTGTGAACAACTTTTTTGTTTGAAAGAATCCGTAGCATTCCTATTAGAAATTAACCCGAACACATATTTCTAGGCTATAATGATAAGCTATCAGTAAGTAGCTTGCTCGTCTTCACAGGATTTTGCTGTTTTATCATTATAATCGATATTATCCGTAATATTCCAACTCCTGTAGACAGTTTCTCTGATTGTACTAAATGAATAAATGATCATTATAATAAATTTTTTATAGTGAATAATATCACTAGTAAATTAAATAATAAATAATTTTATGTTGTAGTACTTTTATTACTTCGTTGTTTTTATCTATACACACTATCTGCTAGTTTCGAAATTTACTGAACATTGTGACGTACTTCGCTACTCTACACAAGAGCAGAAGTGTCACCTTGACGCTCAACACCACGGCGGTGCTCACGGTACGGACAAAGTATAATGCATTCCGGGCGCCAGTTTTTGTTTGAGAGTACAGAAACACCACTTTACTCTATCGGCGGGACGATAGAGGCCGGGCAACCAGCAGTGAAGAAACGGATAAGTCAGGGTCGGGAAAGGTAACTTACACACTACAGTTAATGAACAGACTCCATTCGATATATTTACATTTATTCTACTACTAATTATTATTTACACTTTATTACACCTTAGTAACTACAACTTATAGACAAGAATGTCTTAATTTCATAAGATGGGTGGGCGTAAGGGGTGTTAATAAGTATGATAGCGGTAATCCGGTGAATGAATCGGTGAAAAGGTACACAGCAATAAATAATCGGTCACAAGCAGACGGCGGACGGATACCAGGGGAGGGGAAGCAAGCGCCACACAAGCACAGTATGGCCTATTCATAGCGGTTATTTACTATCGCTTGGCTGATGGATGGTTCCAGACTTCATAATATGCCAAAGCTGGTACCTCCAAGGCGCCCTGCCGAATATGACGTGCTCAGGCGGCCTCGAGGGCACGCGGTATAACGCGGTTACGGTTGGGGGGAGGAGCGACAAGCCCAGCAGTGGCAAATTTAAGACGACTACGGTAAGGTCAAACTCCACGCTACCCCGCAGAATTTTTACATGCTCAGGTTGCCTGGCGGACCCGCGGTTACGGACGATACCTCCAAGTCACCCTGCAGAATTTTTACGTGCCCAGGTGGCCTAGAGGACATGGGTGCGGTGGCAAAAAGATAGTACCTCCAACCTCACCCTGCAGAATTTTTACGTGCTCAGGTGGCCTGGAGGGCACGCCAGAGGAATAATGCTTCTGAATCCAACCTTCGGCCGCTCTCCGGTTCTATGGAAGGATATGAGGCGGATACGTCTTAGCGCTCGCGGTTCACAAACTCTCAAATAAGGTCCGAAAGTACTCGCCACCAGCCAAGTAATACCGATTATTTACCAAACCTTTATTAAACCTTGTTACCTACTCCGTGTCCTGGGCTGCTTCTCGGAGCGGTCGGGTCGGCACGTTGGTCGGTACGGGCGGCAGCAACGGACTGTCCTGGATGCTTATGCTGGTCGGCGTGGTTTTTCAGTCAGCAACTAAACAGCAACTACGTCACCTTTTACCGACTTCTAATAATTCGCAATTTCATTTGTATACCTATGTACCTCTATACTCACAAGTACTTACGAATCTAGTCGGCGTGGTGCTTCGGTTGGCGGTCAGACGGGAACCAATTTGATTGTTTCCAGTCGCGGGTTCCTTCACGGATCGCGGGCACAGGAGTGCCGGGGCTAGATGCGCGCTTCGCGTTTCGCGATTCACGTACTGCCGGCCACGGGCATGTGTGGAATGTTTATCCAAACAGAACAATACTACCTATTTATAATTAACAATTTAAACTTGTTATTAATAGGATTAGCTGACAATACCACTATTAAAAGCGCAGTACTACAATGGTTAAAATATCTTTGAAACAGACACATAGCACCTAGTTACCTAACTTAAGTCTATAAAATAATCACTTCGTTACAACATTAGTATTGGTACAGAAGTTAGAGACGATATCAGAAACAGATACAAATGTTATCTCGCGCTTAAAAATTTTTATAAAAAGAGAAATATTTGATGTGGCCAGAATATAACTTATACCAGTGTATATCTTAATCTAAAAGAATCATTCTCTTTAATTCTTCACTTATCTCAATTAAATTTTACTAGCGTACCTTGAAATCTAGATGAACCTCACCTTTTTGAGAAGATTTCGTTTAATGAAAAATACTGTTTTACATTTGTTAACACTAATTGAGGAAGATTTAGAATATCCAATGACATGTAAGTAATATTACTGCCAGTTCTAAAATGGAATAAATTCGTCATGGACTTTATTCTTTTATAGGAATAACAGTGGTCTCTCCTATTAACCAATTATTGGTAGTATTGAGATTTTATGCCTGTGTAGGGCATTTGGCCACAAAAGCAGACTTTGCCGGAAAAGACATATCTACAGTATCCAGAATTATAGTAAGTGTCCAATACAATTGCCAAACTCCAGTATTACCTGATCATCAGTGTTTACGTTGACTTTCCCATCTAAATTTGTAGAAGAACTAGCATCACTATCAAATGGATTCTGCAACCCATATACTGTTTCTTTGATTAAAGAGCTGACAAAAGCAATTCATGACAAGATCTTCTTTAAATTTTTTATTTCGGGCCCTCCACCTATAGCAATCTTGCTTTTTTCATCTGCTGTGACTTTCCAACTTTTTTCTCATTATCATATAATTTCTTGAGGCATTCCACTCTACTAAAACATCCGTTTGGGGTACATGATTTAAAATGGTCCGTAATTTTCTGCCACGTTCTGGTCTTATCTTGTGATGACACATGGTCAGTCTTTTTATTTTCTAATATATTTTTATACTCAGCTGCGGTGTTTAGAAGCACCAATTTTTCCCGATATGAAAAGTTGGGAGCTCTTACCCTTTCATTTCATCACCCCTCAAAGTGAGGAAGTTATGTATTCGTGAAAAAAATTTTGAAAATTTTTTATTGCATTTCTGGACGAATCTCGACGAATTATGACGATACACAAAATTTCAGACAGAAAAATGTTCTGTCTGTGTGTCTGTGTCTGTCTGGTTCGCGATAGCAGCTACAGTTTTTGAGATAAAGCTTTCAAATTTGGTACACACATTCTAGAGGTCAAGGAAGAGATTGAGTTCGCTGATGAGCAAAATCGGTCCCAATGTCTAAAGAAAATATTAGTGACATTCCACAATATGACTTTTTTGAAACGTCAAATTGTGACTTTTTTGAAACGTTAAAAAATGCGACTTTTTGAAACGTCAAAGTGACTTTTTTGAAACGTCAAAGTGACTTTTTTTGATACATCAAAAAATGTGACTTTTTGAAACGTCAAAAATTACTTTTATTATAAACTCCACCACACGTCGAGTTTTACTACGGTGAGGAAGTTCTGATCCCGAAGTAATTGGTAGCGGTTTTTCATATTGTCCAATATATTTTCAAATTTACAATTATTATCCATTTTCTACACAAAAAGTTGATGTTTCTAATAAGATCAAAATATGCGGCTAAATTTGTAGGTTAAAATTCATATTCGAGAAGTTAGCCATATCTAAAATCCCTATGGACGCGACGTTTAAAACTTGGCTTACTAAACTATAAATAAGAGGTGTATGGTGCAAATGTGATATAAATTAAACTTGGATTAAAAATTAATTTTTTGTAAGTTTATCTTAGTTTAAATTATCAACGGTGCAAACGGCTCTAATTATCAGCGTCATTCGATACTGTCAATAATAATTCATGTCATATATTTTAATAATTTCTTCTTATTGACATTGGCATTTTTGTAACTAAATTAAACATTGCATATGTCAGAATGTTAAATTTATCCTAACCCCATTTGATGAGGTCAAATCAGTAAAAAATTTCTGTTTACATCATCTTTATTAAAGTGCTTGGAAAATATATTTTATTGGCTTGATTGTAGACATGATTTATAATCTTTCATCAAGAATATATTTTTTTGTAAAGGCAAATACAAGAAAGTTTGGGTCCCGTGGACCCCCTTTTACACTGGCCAATTTTGCTCATCACCGATTTTATCATTGTCTTTGGCCTTTAGAACATGTGTACCAACTTTATCTCAAAAACTGTGGCTGCTATCGCGATACTACAGACATGTCGACAAAATTTTTTCCATAAAGTTATGTTTTTTCATTATAATTTGTCGAGATTCGTTCAAAAATAAAATAAAAATTTTTAATTTTTTTTTCCCGAATTTGTACTTTTTTTCTTCTTTCATTTATTACGTCTCTTCTGGTGGTACCACACTCACCAAATTTAATGTGTCACCTAAAATGTTGTTGAAAATCTTAACTGCCAAATTTGGGGAAGTTTCCTTTTAGTATTCTTTGGGTTATCGCGGATATACACACACACGCGCACGCAAGCACACGCACCAGCGCGCACACACGCGCGCACACGCACACGCACACACGCACGCACCGACAGACATCATTCGAAAAATAGTCGAATTGATTCGGGAGGGTCAAACCATATATGTCAATCAAAATCTTGAGGTCGAAAAAAAACAACGATTATTATACTTCCTTATATTGGGTATAAGAAAGTGAAGCGGAAACTCGGCTTTGCTCAAGGATAATTTTTCAGAATATCTGGTATATAAATTATTTTTTAAGTATCTTTTAGTTACTTTTAATAACTACATGTATTACCTTTAGAAAGATCTAAGTTAACAAAAGTAATTTTGTTGCTTTAAAAAATTTAGATAAAATTTTCCTTATGATTCTTTTTGAAAAATTTTTAATGATAGGTAATCTAATAAATTTGTGTCACAGAAACGAACCGATATAACCAACAGATAGTAATCAGCAAAAGACTTTCAAAAATGGCCGTGTTCATAGATGGAAAGGTACAAATGCAGAAGAAATAAAAGTATTCTCTAGTGTTTGTTTATAGATAGACCTAACGAGGTATCCGAAAATTTCCAACTAGAAAAAATAGTAATTATTATTCAAAAAGGTTCTTTGAAAAAAACTTTCAAATTGTTTTTTGAATTACTTTTAATATATTACATTTCCATTTTAATAGATAGTGAGAGCCTGTTTTTATACAATATGCAAAGAACAAATCGTTTCAAATTAGAAATACAACTCTACTAAATTTGTTGTACCAGTAGTGTATCACTCACCCATGAATTTCCTTCTGAAACGAAGAAGTCACTTGGCCGGTACTCCTCGAAAAAATCACAAATTGAACCCTAAAGAAGTTAAGACCAAAAACGAAAAGGGGTGATGTTACTGCAAGCTGTTGTGTTTTTAAAAGAGAAGCATGAAATACTTTAATATCAAACATACCACAGACACTACCCAGAATCAAAGAGAGGTGAAAAATTGACAAGCCAACATTATAACAATAGTAAATCCTGTATTGATCTATCTGATCAGCTAAAAAACATATTCTTCAACTCTAAAAAAAGTGTAAAATAGTAATGTTTATACTTAGAACTGGCTTAGACAGAGAAAAAACGTCGGCTTCTATGATCCCTTTACCGTCGTCAAAGAAGCCAACATTTTTTATGTTACAAATAAGTATGAAATAAACTTTTTATAAAATTGGCTTTCGAGTTGTAATTAGAAACATCGATAAATGCCTACATCCTTTATAAGAGCATTCAAAGAGGAAATTGCCGAAAACTTTCCATAGAATCACAGAATATTGATATTAATGAAGAAAATTATCATATTCTGAGGGGGGTTGAAGCAAAAAACCGGTATAGGTGTGTAATGAATCATTCGCATGTTGATTAGTATGGACACCGGAAATTCCCGTTAGTCTTGTGCTGTCGCGCAATTCCTGCCGACATATGATGAATCACGCAGATGTTCATTCCTAGAAGTTTCCGCAATTACCGTTTGGCTGGTGCTGCCTCGGACTTCCCTGCCGCCATGAAATATTGACGTCACCAAGGCCAGGATTTTGGTATAAATAGAATGGCCGTAGCCGAGGAAAATCATTCAGTTTTCTGCTGACAACTATCTTCAGCGTGTTGAGCTGGGTAGTTGAGGAGTCTTAAGCGTGTTGAGCTTGATTCCATTTGGTTAGAAATCAGAATCCGACGACGACGCCGCCCGGCTGAATGTCTGGTAGCATCTTGGGGTTTTAAGCGTGCTGAGCTTGACCTCCTGGTGTTGGTAGCCATTTTGCGCTCTGCACCGCCGTCACCAGTCTAGTAATTATTTATCGCCGTGAGTCTTCAGCGTGTTGAGCAGGGCCCACTGTTGGTAAATAGTTGCTAAACCAACCGCCGTCACTAGTCTGGTAATTGTTTATCGCCGTGAGTCTTCAGCGTGTTGAGCTGTGCCCACTGTTGGTAAATAGTTGCTAAATCAACCGCCGTCACCAGTCCCCTAATTATTTATTGCCGTGAGTCTTCAGCGTGTTGAGCTGGGCCCGCCGCCGTTACATGCAGGAATCCTGGATTAATTCTCCAAACCAGCTATCCGAAAGCAAACACTGTTACGACGCCTAAACATACTTCGCTACATATTTTGGGCGTCCGAACAGACACCGTTACAGGTGCGTCACTGGTTACGAACATGGCCAACAGAGTGTGGAAAAGATAATTTGACCAACTGAAACACCCCAATCGAGATATTTGTACAAAAAAGCAATAAATTCTATTGTTTATCTTGTTTTAGGTACTCATACATAATAATGCAATTCACTTTTTTTCTCAAAATATGTTCATATAACCTGGTATAATCCATTTGAAAACATAATAAAGACATATCCATAAATCTTGTTTTTTTATTTATGTACTTTCTGATAACCTTTCGAATAAAAATCCACGGTCAAAATACTTTTTTTGGCTTCCAGGCAATTTCATTAGCTATATGCGGCAATTCAGTATGAGAACTTCTTGCTGGTTCAAAAACTCCGATATGCCAGAGGTTGAGTGAAGTCCTTATGTTGTATTTCAGAGCCAAAATACAAGTAAAGAGTGAAAACCAGACATAGGTTCATATGGCGGTCTTAACGTTAAGAAACTCTGTCCCATTAGAGTTTCTATTACAAATTGTTCTGTAAATAGAGTAATGAAGATGCTTAGAAAAAAATGATGTGTTAAAAAGATGCTCCAGAAACTAGAAGAACTAAATCAGTGATAAGTGGACAAAATGATTTTGATATTTTGTAAACATTAGAAGAAACGCCTTAATTATTAATATGGCAACTTGCTGAGAATCACGATGTAGAACCACAAATCTATCAGAAATCTCTTAGAAAATGAAAAATTCCGTCTTTATAAGAAGGTATATTAACTTCACTGGTTGTATGTTGGGTTGCCTGGTCGACTAAGTGAAGTATATGAAAATTAGCTAAAATATGCAACTGCGTTAACAATAATTGATTTTAGAGTTGCATAACTAAAGGAGCCGAGAATATTAAATATTCTCAGTTCCTTGACAAATTTTGTCATAAAATTATAATAAGTAATTCACGAGAGAATCACGTTTGTATAGTTTAAGAAAATCGCCTGGGTCTCTATCTTTCCTTGCATATATTAAAGACTAACTGTAACCAAAACTGATATCCTGGGTACACTTTTAGAAATTAAGAAGCACCTATATCCACCTGTATCATGGAATGAAAATAATCTTATGAATATAGGGATAGTGAGCAGCAGGATGCCGATTCAATAATCGATCTTTAGAAAAATCGATATTTGAGTTGAAAAAAATGGATTTTTCAATCGATTAATTTCATTTCATATTTTAACAAATGGATTATTCTTTTTTATCAAAAATCAGATTGGAAAATCGACATGTTAATTTATTATCAAAATGGCAAACTACGAAGTAATGGCGACTTTTGTTTTGGTTTGGATGGTAGCAAGTAACAGGCTCAGCCAGATTAGTATTGTTTGTTGGTAATTTCATTTAATTTCTTACATTATTTTGTTTTTGTTCCCTTTCCTCTCCCTTTCCTTTTTCTCTTTTTAAAATGGTTGATTTTATTTGTGTAATTTTTGGATTTTGTCCTCGTAAAATACATGAAAAAAAAACGGAAGTACCTACATGATTTGTAGAATTGTAATATGATAATTATGTAATAAAATATTAAACAATTACCGTGTATTTTAAAACATTATTTGAGGTTATGTTAGTAAAAAATTAAATTTATTATTATAATACTGTTACGCCACTGGACTGTGTAGACTGGTTAGATGAGACTGGAATTGTATGCGAACGGCCGGGAATATTCTGGAATGCTCTAGACCGTGTGAATGGATGTATAAATAAGACGCAGCCGAGACTCAGTCTTAAGTTGAATGTGAACAAGTAAAGAAGAAATAAGAAAGAGACTTATAAGTGTTCAAGTGCAATTATAGTTAAGACAGTAATTAATCTATTGTTGTCAATTGTTAATTAGTAAATAAAGTAGTGAGTAAGTGTTACCTGGACTTCCAATCAACGAATCTACGAGTAGAGGTGTTTGTGTGGATAGCAAACACATAACAATACTTATGTACAAAATGTTTATTTTAGTTTTTGGTTGAATTTAAACGGTTTATTATTGGTATTACTAGTCTTACTATAACAACTTCAACTGATCACCTATTAAAGAATCGATTTTCTAGGGATTGATTTTTTCCTTTTCGATTTTTTATTAAATCGATCTTGTTCAGCAATGATTCAAATCGATTCAAAGATAGATTCTTTTACAATAAATCGGCATCCCTAGTGAGCAGACGTATGCCTGCTGATTTATTCACTCACCTATGTGACGTTGGTTGTTTGTTATGAAAAAGTTTATTAAAATTTCCACATACCAACTTTTTCTTCAATTTCATTAGATTAAATTCATTTTTAAATCAGTCTGTATAATGAAAAGTAATTATTGACCATTATGCACTGTCACTTGTTCAAAAGATATAAAAAATCACGTAATGATAAGGTCTACTCGATGCATAACCCGAAAAATGCCAAAAATCTCAAAATCGTTCATAACACACCTATCACGAAAGATATCGAAAAAAAATTTAAACACGTTTAGAGATATGCCAGGAAATATGATCATATTAAAAAATATTTATAAAATGGAAAAATTTTAAATAACAGGAAATTCTATCCACTGATTTCTCACAGTTAGCGTTGTGGGAAATCTATCTCGTAGGGCCAAAGTTTGTGGGTGGTGTTCTTCTCGATGAGTGGTTGTTCTATAGGGTCCGGAACAGCGTTGCGTGTTTCCTCGTACTGTATGAGCAAGCACCTTGATCAACATTTTAATACCGATCCTATATTACGGCCTACAGGATTGGCAATATGCCATAAAGAAAGCCCAGCTTCCCTCATACTGATTATTCGGACTCGTTCAAAGTCACTTAACTGGCGAAAATTGACTTAAAAAAAGGTACAGAAAAAGCTATAATTTTTTTCAAATTTTAATTGCTTCTTAGCCTAGCTGCAATGAAATGAAACTTGTCTAGAAATTTCACAGACCTCAGATCATATGTCTATGAGAAATTTCAACAAAATTTGTCACCGAATTCTTGGTCTTGCATTTGTTATTTAAACCAGTATATTTGATAAAAGTTACAAAACTTTAAGAAAGGAAACAGATTTTGTTAAAGAAACATTTTATTATCATTTTGTTATTTTATACTAGTCAGAGCCAAATATAAGTGGGGGTAACGGAGACCAGCACTCTGGGACCTTTACCCTATAAGAACCCCACAAACTTCCTCCTTTTTTTAAATTGTTTTTATCAATTATAATAATAATAAAATTGTTTTTCAATTTATAATTAGCAAAATCATATAGCTATGATTTTAAAAAGTTAATTAATTAAACGTAAATAAAATGACCAAGTCTGTTCCTCGACTATAGATAATTCTCGATGTTTTCGATACTCAAAACTAACCAAGACATCTAAAACGACATATATAAAGTGTCTTTCGCTTAACGGACATCTTAATGTGTTATGTTTTTATAAATCTAATATCTTGACTGATGTATTAAATTTAGTGCAATACCGTTAATTTCAAATTAAACTATTTGATGATTTTACATAGACCTTTATTTTTTCTTTGCCTTGGAAATTGTTTAAGGGCCTCCACTTTATTGTTGCCTCGGCACCCAAACCTCTAAAAATCTGGCCCTGATACTAGTTGTCAAAAAAACATCCTCTGATTTTTATTTGACCCAAAGTCACAAAAACTTATAATTCCAGTAGTATTATACTGGGTAATTGTATTTTTAAGATATTCAATTTTAGAATTATTCATGTGGTAGTAAAACCCAAATAGGAAAACAAAAATATTAAGAGAATGCCACAAATAACCTTCAGACAATATACACGTTAGGATTTAACAGAGCTATTGATTATATGCGATAATCTTTTCTGGTACACACAAACTTGGTTTCCTTTACAGAGCTAGAGCTACACACTATACAGTAGAGTGGGCCGAAAAAACACTTTATTTTTTTTTCTATCGCTATACCTCAAAAAAAGTTGCATATTGCCTAGCTAAGCAAAATGAAAAAAAAAAAAATTCAAATAAAAAAATATCTTCCGTTCGCGCATGGCGCTCAAAGTTTTATAAAATTTCGAAATTTCGTTTTTTTTAATTATTTTTTTTATAATTGCTAAACTCAATACTAACTAAGCGCTATAGGTCCTAATGTGAAGTTTGGGGTATAGGGAATATGAAAAAAAATTAAAACCCTTAAATTGAAAATATTTAGTGTTTGCGCAAAATGCTCAAAAAACTGGATTTTTTCTAAAAACGACTGTATTTCGTAGCTTATCTATTTTATGTTCAGTCTATATAAATGATAAACATATTTTTACTTTCAACTTCCTTATTCAATAATTATTAATCAATCACTTTAAAGTTTGATTTTTTGGGAAAACTCGGGCATAATACTTCGTGACAGGAGGGTAGTTCGTATTAATCCGTCTCTTGCGTCAGCGCCACACACTTTTTGAGATACTTCAGTCACAAGTTTGACACACCGTTCAAACCGCCTGGGTATGACAAGGGAAATCTGGTTACGGCGATGTGTCTGTCATTATCATTTTTATATGTCCTCATCCGTGATTTTTCTTAGTAGTGGAGGAGGAAAGATTTTCAAACTATCCCACCAAATTATATCGACGTAGTATGTTGCTTCAAAGTTTAGTTTTGGCGTGGTGAAATTTCGAATGGTCTTTCCCTTGTAAAGTGATCAAGCTTTCAGTAGCCTTCGTAGTCCCAGTTCTCTGATAGTTCTTCTTTCATCCACTGTCATTGCAAGAATCAAATTTGTTACATGCCTCTATGATTCAAAATCAAAACCAGCAAACATTTCACAGATTGTCCAAAGATACTTTTTGAAGCTATCAGAACATCACGGTACCTAAATCAAAATTTATTGCAAGTTATCAAGCCAGTAATGGAGCGAAACGCTTTCTTTGCTCATACCGAAAATTTGATTCTTGCAATGACAGTGGATGATAGAAGAACTATCAGAGAACTGGGACTACGCAGACTACTGAAAGCTCGATCACTTTACAAGGGAAAGACCATTCGAAATTTCACCACGCCAAAACTAAACTTTGAATCAACAGACTACGTCGATATGATTTGGTGGGATAGTTTGAAAATCTCTCCTCCTCCACTACTAAGGAAAATCAAGGATAAGGACATCATAAAAATGATAAAGATAGACACATCGCCGCAACCAGATTTCCAAAATTCCCTTGTCATACCCAGGCGGTTGAACGGTGTGTCAAACTTGTGACTGAAGTATCTCAAAAAGTGTGTGGCGCTGACGCAAGAGACGGATTAATACGAACTACCCTCCTGTCACGAAGTATTATGCCTGAATTTTCCCAAAAATCAAACTTTAAAGTGATTGATTAATGATTATTGAATAAAGAAGTTGAAAATAAAAATATGTTTATCATTTATATAGACTGAACATAAAATAGATAAGCTACGAAATACAGTCGTTTTTAGAAGAAATCCAGTTTTTTGAGCATTTTATGCAAACACTAAATATTTTCAATATAAGGGTTTTAAATTTTTTTCGTATTCCCTATACCCCAAACTTCACATTAGGACCTATAGCGCTTAGATAGTATTAAGTTTAGCAATTATAAAAAAATAATTAAAAAAACGAAATTTCGAATTTTTATAAAACTTTGAGCGCCATGCGCGAACGGAAGATATTTTTTTATTTGAATTTTTTTTTTCATTTTGCTTAGTTAGGCAATATGCAACTTTTTTGAGGTATAGAGCGATAGAAAAAAAATAAAGTGTTTTTTCGGCCCACTCTACAGTATACAGTCAGTCTAATGCTATATATATAAAACAAAACATAAATACATCCAAACTTTGAACACTGGTTCCCATGTATTAGGATCCGTATCTAAGACTTCTTGGACACTTTTGGACCCAGTGCAGATTCGAACATTGTGAGTGGGGGATAACACAGCTCTTATAAATTCACTTATATGTTTGCAACATCGCTGTATGATGACTTTGGTCTTTTTTTTCATTATTATTGAATAATTTCTTTATCAGTATAACTTTGTGTTAAATAGGATTGTTAAAATTATTAGCTTACTTTCTCGAGTGGCCATATGATGCCAGCCCGGCCCTGTCAGCATTATTATCTTCTTTAAATCGTAGTACTTACGTAGTACGAAAAATTGCCGGACAAGGCAAAAACCAGTTCGGCAACCGTATGAGTACGAAAAACGTTTTCGTCTGTATGTCATACACTATTTTTATTCGATATTAAGAGGAAAATAGTAATTTTTTATTTATTATTTTATTTATTTTAATTGAAAAATCTGATCGTAATCGACTTCACGTCACTTTCACACAATCTAATAATATCACGACAGTTTGTATCATTTATTCATGGTATCTATTATTTTGTTCCTAATTGGGAACATTTTAATTAGGGTCCCATACTTTAGACATCTCAATGAACGGATAATTAAAATATCAGTACACAATAAAATAAAAGGTATATTTTACCAATAATAAACATAACAAAATAGATATTACATAAATTAAAAGATTTATACAGGGTGTTCCGAGAGTAACACGAAATTCCATACGTAGGACATGATTCTTGAGTCAATTCTGCGTCGCCCAGTTTAAATATTATGCAATTTCTGAGAATTAATGTTACCTGGAGCCTGTAAATCCCACACATGTTCAATGGAATTCAAGTCAGGAGAACGCGGTGGAAAAGGATCGTGCTCAATTCCGTGAGTTTCAAGCGCGCTGAATACTTGCTGAATACGATGTGGGCGAGCATTGTCATCAATAATAATAAAATTTTCGCCAACAGTAGGTTGAAAAGTTGTCACAGTGTTACTGACAATATCATTGTCAAACGTTTGTCCAATCATGGTTCTCCTGCAAATGTACAGATCGGTGTGTCCTCCAACACATATTCCTCCTCATACCATAGCCTCGTCTAGAAGCCACCCTAGGGTGGATAAATCTCTTGCTGTAACTCTCCTGATATCCTCCAATCTCATAGATGTTTGTTATCGCTGTGCAAGCCGAAACGAGAGCCATCGCTGAATAAAACTGAATTCCATTCCATGTCACAGTTTTGATGATCCCGTGTCCACCTTAAACGGATTGCATGATCAACTAGACATAACTAATGATATTTGGCAGACCAAACTCACTTGCGTACTGATTGGAACTAGAGTCTAGTCGTCAGACTGGAAGAGAACTTCGGAAACAGAAAGAATAGGGATGGCGAACAGACAGTCGACACGCCGACGATGAATTAGATTTGCGTTAGTAACAATAAAAAAATAGTAAATAGTGTCATGTTGTCATAACTGCCATAAATGTTCCAAACTTTTTTTTTTTAATAATGTAAATATTCACACTAAAATGAATCAGTTAATTTTGCGTGTAAAATATGCAGGAAGTCTTATTGTATGTCGGGGATAACCATCGTTCTTATACAGAATCACTTTTGATTCCAAACACAGACACACATACACACACGAACGCAATAGGCCCCATGTACAAATATAATTTTGGCATTTTTTGGAGTCTGTTCCTTAATGCAACAAACAGTATGTAAACGATTTTTTTAAATTTGTTCGTTTACAAAAGGTCTTTAACATTAACATTATTACGCGCGCAAACACTGCTGGCCGGGCAAGCCGCTGCCGTGACGTCACAAAACCTGTAATTCTATTGCAGAAGCAGGTAAACCATCTTGTTAAATGTAAACAAGTAGTGTTGTTTGTAATTTGTGTTGCGAATTTTTTAGTAAAGTAAATATAATGAACAATTCTTCTAAATTATCATCATATTACTAGTGCATAGTACCAATATGTGAAAATACTTCAATAAAAACGCCAGCAAAACTTTTGTCCAAGTTCCAATTTTTTCCCTTCCTCGATTTTTTGAGATATTTGCGGATAAAGTGGGGCTCGATACATTTGATTCGTATAGTAGGTAGTTTACTTATTGACATTTTAAAATTAAATAAAATTCACTTTATCATAGTGTATAAATTTCTGGTTTTCAGTGTGGGAATATTTCAGTAAGTGTTTACTATATTTTGTCTGCATAAATGTCGGAGACGAGAGAGACTACTGCCAAATAATTTTAGGAAACAAGCACCCATACTTAATTAATGCATGAACTAGGTATCGTACCGTTCACCACCCGGAGATTTCGTGAGACGTCGTGCCAATAGAACAGCGTCTGGCATATGATAATCAATTAGTAATTTAAGCATTTAATAATTTCTACAAATTATTAAAACTGATTTGATAATAATTCCTAATGTTTAATAAGACTAATTTTGAATGTAATTTCAAAAAAACACTTTTTTGCGAATTTTCGTAATCGATATCTCTCGAACGAATCAACCGATTTTGATGCGCTTTGCAACGATCGACGTTGTTTTATAAGGAGAAGAGCTGATTAGATTTTGGAATTGATCGGTTCAGTAGTCTAAAAGATATTCCAAAAAAACAAATTTTTGAAAATATTATTTTTGAGATTTCTCAAAATCTACCGGGTCGAATCGGTTCTAATTCTCAGGAAATCTAAGTTGAGTCAACGCCTTTAGAATGCCGCAAACCGCCTTTCGATCGGTCAAGCCGTTCAAAAATTATGAGAGGTTTACCTACACCGTACACACATACACACATACATACAGCCATACAGACACCATTGTGGGAATAGTCAGAATAGCTTCTTAGGACCTCAAAACGTCGAGATCTGACAAAAACCCAATTTTCGAAAATCGGGGTGAAACCAATAACTTCCCGATTTCTGAAAATTTCCAATTTTCTTAGCGGGAAGTTGACAAAAAGCGATGAGGAAGATAGCTTTTTTATTCTGGACATCTAAAAACCATGTAGAAGTATGCAGGCAGAATTTTTTTTGCAGGGACGTATTCAACCCAGGTAACACTAATGCTCTTATTAAGATCTTCAAAGTCGCTTTAAAATTATACAATAAAACCAAATGATCTTCAAGAAAAGCTTAGTATCACCATAAATCAGCTTCTAGCCAAAAAGGGCCCATCCTAAAAGGGTCTTGAAGACTAAATTTTAAAACTATATTAAAAACCATTTAGTTTTAATTTCATATTCTTAAAGAGTTCTTCAAGGCAACCTTAAATTTATGTATTAAAACGTTTTGCATTTAAAATAAAATTGCAGCAGACTAAATGCCTTGAGAATCATTATAATTAATCCTAAAAGGGTTTTATTTTGTTTTAAAGTCAGACAACTTTATGCGTGAAATAGTTAAAACAACGGCAAGTCTCTAATGAGGCAGAGTGGTAATATTTTAAACGTAACGCATATAAAGCTGATCAAAAATAATATTCAAATGCAAACTATTATGGTAAAAATTACCAACGGATGGCACTTTTCTGACAAAATATAATAAAATACTTCTATATAACTCGAGCGCCACCAATATAATGTTTTTTTTATTATCTAAAAATTTTTTTAAAAAATATCGTCAATTTTTATTTTGCATCTAAACATCCAAATGCATTTTTTTTATTAAATTGCATGTTTGGACACACCGTCCTTCAGTTATTTAAGAGGATGTAAAGATGTGTTTGGCTATTGAAAATATCCATCATGGCGGATCTGTATCTTACATAAAAAATGGCGTGGTCTAGATAAAAATTGATTGCAAGTTAATTGAACATTTTAAATCTTACAAGACTTAAAATAGCGTTTTATTTACCACTTTAAGTACAATTACTCTCCCAGACATTTATTTACTCTTCCTTTTAAAACTGAGTTGCTTTAATATGTCAAACTCGTGGCCTTATTGATTTAAAGGGATCTGTCGCGCACATGAAATCCTAACCTTAAAATTGTGCCGGTTTTGTGATTGCTGGATTTAGTGACTTCGTTTTAATTTAAAATACTTGTCACTAATATTTTCCATTTTAAATATGTCTTCTAATTTTCATTCATGCATAAAGTAGGTACACGGACTGCACTGGTTCACTAAATCAGCAATCAGTTTATTGAGCAGATGGCGTGTTTTCTCCGATTATGGAGGGGGTAGAATTAGTTTTAATAAAGTCATCAAAAATCCAACAGGCATTTCTTTTAATCAAATTGACTAAATTAAAACCTTTGAACTTTAAAATATTCTTAATTTACTCTTTAAAAAGTAAAAACTATGTTTTAGGATTTAATGTGGAATTTCATTGAGCATATAGGTTTAAGATAAAATAGTTTTAATGGGTTTTAATGACTACATCAAGGATACTCCATAAAACTACATTAAAACCATTTGTTCCAAAATGGATTGTTTTAAAACCAACTTGCTATTTAATTCCTTAAAAGGCAAATTAGTTTTAAAATAGCCAATGTCAAGAGTATTATAAAACTAGTATAAGATCAATAGGGCATTAGGAGCAAACAGTTTTTTTATTTTAATTTAAAGAGTGCATTAAATCCTTTGCATAAGAATCAGTGGTCTTTAAGAACTTTTAGTTTATCTTAAGGTAATTTTAAAACCACTATCATTTTATTGAACATGTTAAAGCACTTTTAAAACTTAAATAAATCAAAAGTATCTTAGAGTTGTTACTTGGGAAGTAATATTTCCAATACCCTTTCTGTGTACAGTGTAGTATGGATAGATTTTTAACAAACGACTTTTTTGAATTTACATATCTCTAGGACCTATATTTGATTTTTTTATTATATTTTGGTCATCCAGGGTTGTAGCACAGAGGCTTGTGTTTCTTTTCAGCTAAAAATTATTAAAATCAGGAGGCGAAAAATCACTGAATTTTCCATTCGATAACGGGGGCTCACGGCCCTTGTGTTCGCATTACGAGGGCTTACCGGAAATTTTCTCAGTTTCCCGTCTGACTAGTCCGGTCCTGATAAAATATAACATTTACTAACGATACAAATGTGTATGTAACTCTACATAAATACATCATTGCATAATTGTAAATGTAATATAATAATTAATTTCGATTTAGTCCTGGTTTACGGACCTTGGCAAAATGTAAAAAAATGATTGGGGGTTTATTTTTTCCTCATTTTTCTAAACTTTTTAAAACAAGATCTAAGTATTACTAAATAAATCAGAGTGATTATTTGCAAATGACCAATATAATAATAATAATAATAATAATGTAAATAACGTAATAAACAACTTTGTGCGAGGGCAATTAAAACAATTAATAGGGCTACCCTGACTCAGGTAATCAGATTATTTCACATGTTTTTCCATGTCAACCAATACTAAGCCACTTGATGCGCACAGGTAAAATAATACAAACCAAGTTCGACGTTCGACTTCCAGATTCATTCAACGTGCAAGCGCTATAGGTGACGGCTGTGTCGCATCGAGGACGAACCGGCGTTTAAAAATGACGTTAGTGTAAATATAGTGCGGTGACAATTCAGTTTCTTTGTTTTTAATTACTATACACACTTGATATTATTAAAAAACGTAACATGAATAGACTATGCAACAAGTTATTTGACATTTGCGAGTATTAAGAAATATGGTTTTATATTACAACACCTGAAGTAATTAGTTTTATAATTAGTTATAATTGAAAAGTGACTCATTTAGAAATATTTTAGTGGTTAAATCAAATAACAAAAAACCATGGCTGTTAATATAGTGAGTTTCTCTGTCGTTTTGTTTTTATTTTGTTTGGTCCAAGTTTTTGGGATCGAGAACTATTGTTTTCAAAACACCTACAACAGTAGTGAGACTTTCATGCATTTTACCAAAGAAACTACTTTTGAGGAGTTTGCTTTAGTCGGAAAATTTAAAGCTCTTCATTGCTGTGCCAAAGGATACAGGAGCATTGAATGGTAAGTCAAAAATCTTAAGACAGATAGGTATTTCCCTTTTTTGATGTCACTTGTTTGGGCTTTTCTAAATTAATGAACAATGAAACTGAAAATAAACGAAATGTCCTTCAATTAGGATTATTTTGCACAAATATTTATCAGACTTGTTCCTTTATAATTTTTCGAGTCGGTAATGAATTTTTGTGAAGAGATTTTGATGTTTGTCAGAATCCTTTTAGGTATACAGGGTGTTCCCTAAATGATGTCGGGAACTTCAAAAGAACTTTGATGACTTTAAAGGAAAAATTCCTGGGTCTGGAAATGGTTCCCTGAAGAGTTATGGTCATTCAATTACCAAAAAAAGCTTTATTCTACAGGTAGGTTTACGGGGAACCCCGGAAGGTTTTTCTAACATAACTTTGTAGGGAAGCTTTTCGGGATCTATGTTTATAGGAACTTTTTCTTTTAAATCACCTCATGAAGTTGTTGACATAACATAGGAAACACCCTGTATACTTCATTTCAGTATTGGTACCCTGTATACTTCATTTAGTATTGGTAGCACAAACACAACAAAAATGTCGGTTCCAAAGAAAAGAATTTCATATTAAAAACTACAGTCTTATGTTTTAAATTCATACCTGACCGGAGGTGGTAAAGGCGGTTAAAATAAGTAGAAAAGTTCCTATCAACCTACATCCTTAGGTGATTGCTAACAAAGATACAGGATGTTGTAGTTTTGTGAAAAAGAAAAACATTTTTTTTTATAACTCGGAAACTACGAAAGCTATTGACTTGAACTATTAGAGGTGGTAATACTTTTAAGCCTCTGTAGTTTTAGAAAATCTTGCCTATGTACTGCCTCCAGTGGCGTCGTCACGAGGTGGGGGAGTAAAATTTTTCGCTGAAACTATGTAATAATGCCACCGCTTTGTACAGTTGATTTTGAGATTGTTCGAATCTGTATAATTTAGAAGAAAAAAGGTATCTTTAAATTTTTTCTACAACGCTTACTTTTCGAATAAAATGGTAAAAATAATTACTATGAAAAAACTTTATTGCAAGTTTGTCATTTACGTAGAGATAAGTCAGAAATGCGAACATTATTTAATAATACATGTGTTGGTATTCACTTTATTTATGAGTTTTATCATAGGTATACTGAATGTGTTTTTTATTTGATGAATTATTTTTCATATTGTTTTGATTTTTTTGCAAACATTTAGATCACTAAATAAAATAATATCTATCCCTACCTTGGAGGGTCCGGAATTGTTTGTCGCTTAAGGCCCGCAAATTCCTAAAACCGGCTCTGCGTATTAGTAGCCATTTTTCGCATACTTCTTAATACCTACTAAAATAAGCATACGTCATATTATAAACGGTATTTCTTACATACTGTTTATTTTAACGTTTTGCTCAGTTATTTTGCAACAATTAATTGGATTGTACCTATAATCTCCTAATATCCCTTATTATTAAAGCAAAGTTTTACTATGTACATAAGCAAGCAATTTAGATAAATTTAAATACAATATTTTTCGTACAAAACACCCGAGAACCGAGCTAGGTATACACAAAGTTCTATATACCTATGTAGTTACCTGTAAATATTAATTAAACAAAGTGAATGATTGGAAATTTGTTTAGTTCGCTTCAGTTATTTTTAGACTTGTTTTAAGTTTTAGGTAAACCTCAGTGTAAACTGATTTTAGCAATATTAGCTACAGATTCGGATTTACAAGGTAATGATGCGAGTAACGATGTAATTTACTGAGCCACTTATTAGTTCTACTCGTATTTAAAGTTTGCAGTGATATGAAGAATATTCTTTTTATATATCTATTGTACCTAATTGGTAATCTTTTTAAATATTATGTCCAAAAGTTTTGTAATTATTTTCAAAAATGTACAATCGTGTCTGTTTAGTTATCTTTGGAGGCTTGTTTAGAGATATAGTGTAAATTATTCTTAGAACATTAGCTTATCAAATAAACAATTATTCCATAAAAACATTTAGAAAAATACGAACGGCTAATTAATTAATAATTGCAGCCTCTCAAAGAAATAAATAATGAAATATCAAGAGAAATACTATATTATCTATTGCGCTTGAAAATGTCTACATTTTATGTATGTAATCAATCATCTTATCAAAGATTTTTTAAATAGGTACCTACCTTGCAAAATATTTTTCCCTTGATTTTGATAGATCAAAATGACAGCTTACAATATCATTTTCGAGCAAAAAGAAGTTAACCATTAATTCGATTTTTTAAAGCAAGAGTGAATCGGATGAGGCTGAGAACAAAATTACTGCATAATTAGCCATCCACAACACAGACATAAATTGCAAGTCTGAACTTGCTCATGGCATGAGTTTGAAGTGCAAATAGAGTGACAGTGTTGTCAGATCTAACGTATTACCCAAAATTTCACTTAATATTGCCGGATTTATCATTTTTAGCAAAATAAAATTTGTCTTCTAATTTTCAATTGTCTTAAAAATGTTCTTATATGTGAGGTATCCAAATTTTTGTGTTATTATTTTGACAATTAAAGGATCTATCAAAATTAAAAAAAAAATAGGGTCGTTTAAAAAAATCGATGACGTCATTTATCGAAAATAAATTATAGTCGGAAATTTAATTTGATATAAAAATGTATTTTTATAAAATAAAATCGACCTACCCGAGGATTTTTCAAAAAAAAAAAAAATTGTTCAAATTTTAATGAATTTGTTCCATATTCCACCCGTATGCAAAAATTTGAAAGGTCAGGTACATACGTAAAAATTAATTGTTTAGAAGCCAAAAAATAGAATATGAATGAAAATTACTGTGTTCGTGTTTTCTTTGTTATTTTTGTATACTCAAACAAAAGGAAATGTAAAAAAAGACTACGAAATTACAGCCATAGTAAGTTTCACTTGCAGTTTATTTCAAACTTATTTGCAACATAAAAAACGTCGACTTCTTTGATCCCTTTAACGCCGTCAAAGAAGCCGACATTTTTTTATGTTGCAAATCAGGTTGAAATAAATTACATCTTTTCTTCCTTTTGAACTTGTTTTCCTCGTTGTTTAAGTTGAAAGAGGGAGATACATTTTTTTGAAAATAGTGCAATTTAATAATTTCTTTTTCTTTCGGCAAAATTAAATCTTATTTTTTTTATTCAATGTTATTTATAAATAATTTAATTACGTGAGACTTGCTCAACCTGGAGTGGCAGTAATAATGGATTTAGGTTTTGTTTACAATTCTGTGAAATTATTATTATTAAATTATAATTAGTAACACTGATAACTTGTCCCACGAAATAACATAAAATATGTATGTATGTAATAAAAATAATTTTATGCTCGATTTGCAACACATCGATAAGCTTCCAAGAAGTTGAAAATTCTCTATATACGTATGTTATTGTATCCTGTAGTATAATCGATCGGTAAATTTAGCCTAACTAATTAATTATCCACTAAAATTTTCAGTTTATTGTTTATACAAAAAAAGTATGTCATAAAAATTAAGCTTTTATGGTTTTGTTAACAAGAATGATATTTAAATTCTTGGGTGGGCCGTGCATATTTGATATATATACTGTGTAGTAAAAGTTGTAGTCGGGCGTTGTCTAATGAGATTACTATTTTACTCAAATCTATCACAATTTTCATAAATCATAAACATTTTGGGTGTCCCAAATTGGTTGGATTGGTGGAATTCGCCCATTTACATACTTAATAACAGTATGTATGTACTTTATGTAAAACGAAAATTTCGGTGAGAAAAAGAATACGAGCGATGGCTAACAGAGCTGTCTAGTAGTTAACTACAATTATATTTAAACTACGATTTAACTACTAACTGCGAGTACTTAAAAGGTAGTTGTGAATACACCGATATTTTTTGAGTACTCATTACTCAAATTACTTTTTAAAAGTAGTTTAACTATTTTGCAACTACTTTTTATGTGCTTTCTTAGAACCTGTTGTTCTTCTTTGTCGACCTAACACCAGTAACACCAATATCGACCAATAAGATGAAATTACCGAACTTAGCAATAAAATAAAGTTGCAACTTCTAACATACTTGATTGATTTTAGAAATAACATTGAAATTCTCAATTATTATCCACCGATTTAAAAATTATTTAGATTTTATAATACATCTTTGCCATCATCAGCTCCTGTCAAACGTCTGTTTTCGTTTGCGGGCATCATAAATGCTCCAAAAAAGTAGTTCACTAACTGATTCAAATTTTGAAATATTAGTGATGTTAATTGTTAATGGTAATTTATAAATTAGTTTTTGTATTATTTTTATTTTTTTAATCAATAAAAATGGTAATCCCAGTAGACCAGTCTATGGCAATTTCTTAATTATTCCCCAATAATAATAATAATATTAAATAATAATTAAATAACTTATATAGGTTACAAATGGCAACAAGCAACAGTGTATTTTTAGGGTTTTTCTTACAGGATGTGAATGAACTGTAGGTACACTTTGCACACCGACACCCACGTAGAAATCGATGCATATTGGAGTTTTTGTATTTATTTACGCATTTTCTGGCTTTTTTGTCGCATGTTGGCACAATCATTTTATAAATCATTAATATTATATATTTTCCGGTTATAATGTGAGAAAAAAGATTTCAAAACGTCTTAAGTACAGAACTTCTAATAGACGTAATTTTTTCCCATGTATCTCTACAAAAGTAAGTTAAATGTAATTGAAAACACGTAGTTTAACTACTTTACCTAAATTAAGAATACTCGAGTACTTTTTAACTACACAACGCATTTTTATGAGTACTCAGTAGTTAGTAGTTAACTACTTTTTCAAGAGTATTTTAGACAGCTCTGATGGCTAAGAACTAGGATGAAATGAGACAGATTCGCTGCAATCTGTGGCACACCAACTACCTTACGATACACTCGCACAATGCACCAGTACATTAGCGTCTACAGATAGGTTGCAATTGGCGTTGATGCTCCAGAAGACATGCGCAAGATTGCGACCATGAATTTTGTCATCCTTTTGGAATCGGTTGTTAGCAAGGAACACGTTAGACGATAGAGAAGATACTCGCTTAGCACGCGGTAGGTCCAGGGTTCGAATCGCAAACTTATAATTTTTTTTTTTAAATAAGTATTTTTTAGTAAGATTTTCCTTGCCCTTTACTATCGTCTAACGAGTTTCTTGCTAACAAACGATTCCAAAAGGATTTATTAATACTTATCTATGAACTAAGTTAGGCTTCCACTATCTCGCGCATGTCTTCTGGAGCATCAACGCCAATTGCAACCTATCTGTAGACGCTAGTCACCAGTACTGTTACGTCCATCTCGCTTGTCCAATCGATCCTTTTTTAACATTTGGCCGCATTCGTGATTTTACACACGGTATACAGGGCGGATTAGCTTTCATGACAGTTCTTGAGAAAAATCAAATTGAAAAAAGTTTATTCCGACATCGCTACCATTCTCAAGATACACTTACCTAAATTAAGATTTTGTTTTTAAATTTTCGAAAATTTCTATCTCACTGTTTGTAATTACCGAGGAAATTACTAATAAGTATTTTACTGTATTAGTACCTACAAATTTGAGACCAAAAAAAGCTTATTTAAAAAACAAATGATTCTACAACTTTTTTGAGAATGTAAAAAAACTAAATTTACTTTTCCATATTTTCGAAAAATCTCCAAAAATCGTTTGTATAAAATAAAAACTACAGATAATTATTTCCGAAAATTTAAAAAATAAATTTTGAACCATCATAAAACTCAAAAGATATCTATATGAGCTTTTGATCAATCGATTTTTTTGGATATTAAAACTTCGAGGATGTATGATAATTTTCGACTGAAAAATTGTTTATGTACAGGGTTATTCATTACAAATTACCCACCCCTTATCATCGATATTACCTATTGCCTATAGAAAAAAAAAGTTTTAAATAAAAGTTGTGTGGCAAGTTGTGTGGTTATGACTGAATTTTGTTAAAATGCTATCAAAAGTACAGTAGCGTGTAGATTTCAGAGGATACAAAAAATAATATAGTTTTTTAAATGGGATACCCTGTATATTATTAAATTTTTGGAATGATCCTTTATTCCTGATTTCAAAAATATGCCATATGTTACCCCTACCATATACCGTTTTTGAGTTATTAAACGTCGAATGTCTTAGTTAAACTAGTTACTGTAAATATGGACATTATTAAAGTGAGCTGTGAAAATGAAAACTATTATGTTTGATAAGTGACATTTCTTTAATGAAATAATCAAAATGGTTTACAGTGAGGAAGAAAAAAACCAAATATTTATACAAAATAGAAACAATGATTTATTTAGGAAATTTAAATATAAATAAATGATAACTCATAAAAGATGTTCGATGTGTCCACCATTATTGTCAATGCATAATTGATAACGTCTTCTTATATTTATAATTGCACCGGAAATGGTTTCATTATTTACATTCAGATTGTTTATTTCAAGTTGAATCATGCCTTTAATGACTTGAATACTATTATTATTATTATTGTTATTGACAATGTTTTTTAGAAATCCCAAAAGAAATTTATCCATAGAAGTCATATCCGGACTGTTAGGTGGCCAGTTAATAGGTCCATTATTCCCTATCTATATTGAGAATACATTATTCAAATGACCTCGATGGGGTAGGACACTATGCGGAGTTGCCCCATCCTGCATCCAAATCATATCAGTTCGGCTTTCCGAAAATTCTGCAAAAGAATATTTTCTGCTTCTGGGATAATTATTTCCAGATAGGTAACTCCAGTTAAAGTATAATCATGAAATGTAGGCCTAACAATTGAAATAGAGAGACCTCTCTCTGTGAAATTCTACAATACGTATATGGGTGGTGTAGACTTACACGACCAATACTTATCCATGTACCCAATGAGACGGAAAAATAAAAGATGGTACATAAAAGTTTTTATGCATTTTTTAGATGTAGTCTGTATAAATGCATTTATAATATATAAAACTTCCGGCAAAAATGACAAGGATTTTTTGCAGTTCAAGGAATCAGTGGCCAAGTCCCTAATAATGAAAGCCACAACAAAGGAAAATCGTGTAGGTAGACCTAGGTCTACATCACCATCCGCTCCGATTCTGAAAAAAGTCGAGTAAAACATGCTTCAGCTGAAGTTAGATTTGACAATTTGGGTCAATGGCCTAAACTCACCGACGTAAAAAATGCTAATCAGTGTAAGGAATATATCTGTCCAGATTACTTTGAGCAATTTCATACTATTCAGTGAATACTTCATTTAGTTGCATAGTGTCCACTACAGTGGACAAACTTAAATCTGCATTTTTTTTCTTACGAACAATTTTTTTTATTAAATAACAATTAAGTCTTGTTTTATTTTATAATAAAGTTTTTAATATGATTTTGAATTTTATTTGAAGAAAAAATCATTTTTGAAAAACTATGCATGAAAGGGTTAAAGAAATGTCACTTATCAAACATAATAGTTGTCATTTTCATAGCTCACTTTAATAATGTTATCTTTTCCATATTTACAGTAACTAGTTTAACTAAGATATTCGACGTTTAATAACTCAAAGACGGTATATGGTAGGGGTAACATATGATCCATTTTTGAAATCAGGATCAAAGGATCGTTCTAAAAATTTAATAATATTCCATTTAAAAAAATATATTATTATTTTATATCCCCTGAAATCTGCACGCTACTGTACTTTTGATAGCATTTTAACAAAATGCAGTCATAACCACACAACTTTTATTTAAAACTTTTTTTTCTATAGGCCATAATAACGACGATGGGTAATTTATAATGAATAACCTCGTACATATTATCACTAAATTTAAAGTAACAATTTTAATCGCAATAAGTCATTTTTATAAAAAGACGTTTACAGATTACAAACATACACAGATAACAAAAACTTTTTCATTATTTGAGTTCAGGATGTCTAAACTGATTTCTCCGACTTTTAATTTATTTTTTTGTCATGTATATATATATATATATATGGATGATTTCGTCAGGTGTAATAAGCGTTTGCCCAAAAATGCAGTGGTTCAATTTTGTTAATTATACATAATAAGGAATTAATTAAGGAGTTAGTTATACTAAGATTTTTTTCTTGGTAGTCGATTTATTTCATATTCATATCCCCCGTCGTATCCCGGATGCATAATTTCCACTTCTTACATATATTCATTATTAGTTTCTACTACAGAAATTCTTTTTAATCTCGTTAGGCGTACAAAAGGAATTACGATTTACTACAAAAAAATCTAATCTAATGCACGTAAACTGGGCATAAAGACCTCGCAAACTATGAAAATCATGATATCACCGTTACGCGAAAAAATACGTTCAAAGGCCAAAGATAATTAAAAAGATCCCTAATATAAGAAACGTATTCTTATCTGAAATATGTGAGATAATAAAAATATTCACCAACGATAGGTGTGTGTTTGATAGTCCAGTCCAGATGTACTAAACCGTTTAATTCCAAGGCATTTATTATACTTGTACGCACTGGATGTCCATTCAAATAAATGCATTTCAATGTTTATACCTGGACAACCGAACTATACAGTGTGTTTGGCTCATTTATTAAAATTAAACAGTTTTTTACGGAAAAATAAAATAATGAAACTCAACATGGTTTAACTAAAAAAGGGATCTGCATCAGCACTTTTCTCATTTATTAAAGAAATAATCCAAGCGATTGACGGGAAGTCTGTAGCAATAGAATCGTTCATAGATCTAAGTGTAAAGCATTTGATTGCATCAATTGCACTGTTTTATTGGAAACATTATACAGATTTGGTATTCGAGGTAACGCCCATAAGTGCTTCATGTCAAATCTGCATGGACGAAGCCATAATATCGAATGTTGTTTCAGATAAATCTGAAATCACTCTTGGTGTTCCTCAAGGATCCATTCTAGGTCCACTATTGTTTATTTTATATGCCAATGACTTTTACATAGCTCTTTCTGAAACCCCCCATCATCTCATGTCATATATTGACGACACCAATGTAGTAATAAAGTCAAAAAATTTACAAATTCTTCGAACTCTATTTTTCTAGCTTTCACTCGCATCTAAGATACGGCATCATGCACTGGGGTCTGTATAAAGACCTCAATCTAATCTTTATTCTACACAAATGTGCAGTTCGTATTATTTGTAATTTAAAATATGCTGAAAGCTGCAAGCAAGCTTCCCAAAATCTCAAAATACGCACTGCAACAGGTGTTTACATTTTTGAAGTGATATGTTTTGTACATCGAAATATATCTTGTTTTGAAACTGAAACACGATTACAGCACTAGGCATAAGAACCCACTTGCTCCGGATAAACAGTCCACAGCACTTTATCAAAAAAGTGTATTTTATAATGGTTGCCACTTGTATAATAATCTGCCTGTAGATATAAAAGAAATAAGAAGTAGTCTGCTTTAAAAACAGATTGAAAAATTATATTTTGTGTATTAACCCCTACACGCTTGACGAATTCCAATTTGCTCAAGTTTAGGAATGAATCGGCATTTATTTTATTTTATTTATGTGTATATACCGGGTGTAACAGGATCATGGTACACCCCCTTTTCTCCTTTAGTTTTCAAGGTAATTAATTGAAATTTGGGATATCCTATATACATAATAAGCGGCACTTTTTGGCATACAAGAAGTGATTTTTTTTTACTTAGTTTCGCCTGAAGTATCACTAACTTTCGATTTTTAAATGGAACACCCTATATATTATTGCATTTTTGAATTATGCATAATTTTCTGAATCCAACGATACCAAATAAAGTGACATTTCAAACGTCAATATTTTTTATAATATAATTTTTAGTTTTTCATTTAAGTGTGCCATGGCGGTTCCGATTTATTCTAATGACCCGTGTATTGCTAGAAAAATCTAAATCCCGTCAAAAATACTAAATTACGTGATTTATGAGCAAATAAAGTTCATCAAAATGGTTTTTGGGGAAAAACTCAATTTTAAAAAAAAAAAAAAAAAAAAAAAAGAAAAAAAAAAAAAAAAAAAAAAAAAAAAAAAAAAAAAAAAAAAAAAAAAAAAAAAAAAAAAAAAAAAAAAAAAAAAAAAAAAAAAAAAAAAAAAAAAAAAAAAAAAAAAAAAATTAAAAAAAAAAAAAAAAAAAAAAAAGAGGGGGAAAAAAAAAAAAAAAAAAAAAAAAAAAAAAAAAAGAGTTTTTAAAACAAGCCTTTAAAAAAAAAAAATTTTTTTAAAAAACCCCAAAGTGCCCCAAAAAAAAAACCCCCCCCGGCCGGCCCCCCCCCGATTTTTTTATTGCTTTATGTGATATGTTTTATAAAAACAATTTTTTTCAAATTTGGAACCATATTGGTACCATTTATTAGTACTATTAATAAGGAATTTATTCATATGTTGTATTAAAATGTGCGTACATAAATAGCTTCGAAACGTAAGGGAAAATACATTTTGATGTAAGAAAATACAATTTTGTTCTAATTACCTTGTTATAAATAAGGTGGCTTTGGAATACAAAAATAAAATTCCATTATATTTATAAATATTACACAAAACATTACAACAGTTGTTCAAAATGCTGTCCATTTGACATATAACGTCACATAATAAAGCATTTCTGAACTCTTAGAATTCCTGGCCCCTTTTTCTTCCATATGTCAGCAAAGTATTGCGTTCTCGGAAGTTCAGCCATTGCACATGGGCCGTTATGCTTTTAAACATTTGCGAGATTTCGAAGAGTAAAAGCCCGGTGCGGTCTTACTCGTAGCTCCAGGTCTTCACGGGTTGTAATGGCGGCGGTTGCGTAGACAATATTTTTTAAATGACCCCAAACAAAGAAATCAAGGGGTATTAAATCAGGTGACCTTGGAGGCCACCTCACAGGACCATTAGTCGAAATTACGTTTTTTCCGAATCTCCGTTGAAGGTAATCAATTACTATTCTTGTATTATGGGGAGAAACGCCATCTTGTTGGAAATACATTCCCTGTCGTAAATGGAAAGGTAATTCAGCTAAACTGTCCTCAATTTCATTTTGCATACATCTCGAGTATCTGGCATCAGTCAGGGGTCCTTCAAATATTATTAGACCAATGATCCTATTACCGATTATTCCAAGCCAAACATTGAAACCGAACCGCACTTAAAAGTTACCCTCCCGTAATAAATTTTTGATTTTCTTGTGATAAATATTTTGTATTTTGTCGGTTAAATAATCCCAAATTTGTAAACCTAGACTCGTCCGAAAATAAAATCATTCCCAAAAAATATCATCGTTTGGCTGCACGTTATTCTGCAATATCCAGTTGCAATATTCCATCCTACGTCCTTAATCATTTTCGCACAAGAGCTGGTGCAATTGGTATTTAAAAGATTTATAGTGGTATTTGTGCAAAATTCG
This sequence comes from Rhamnusium bicolor, assembly GCA_029963845.1. Classification (NCBI taxonomy): domain Eukaryota; kingdom Metazoa; phylum Arthropoda; class Insecta; order Coleoptera; family Cerambycidae; genus Rhamnusium; species Rhamnusium bicolor. Next base: position 113,342 of record JANEYF010002605.1, on the reverse strand, counting down.
CCTTACTGTTTGGTGACTGATTTTTAATTCAAACCCAATTTGCCTTAAAGAAACAGTTTTAGCAACTTCTACTCGAGCCAAAACATTAATTTCCGTTCCTTCGTCAAGAATGAAATTTTCTTCGGGATCATTGTTGGGCTCACTTCGGAATTGATTTTAAAGATGATTAAAATAATTTCTCGCAGGACATTGTGTATCAGGATATCGTTCGGCATAAAGGTGTCTAGCCGCAACGGCATTTTTTCTACATTCCCCATAAATAATTAACATTTCAACTTTTTTATCTCTTGTATAAAATTTGCGGCATTTTGAACACAATTAACAAGAATTTTAAACAATTTTTAAAGACACAATAAAAACACCAGTAAACCAACAAATGTTTGACAAGCTAAATATTTCATTGTTTTCAAAGCCACCTTCGTTAGTTCTATCATTTAATTAGAACAAAATTGTATTTTCTTATTTTCTTTTTTCTTTAGCTGTAATTTTGTTTGTATTTATCGCACATTTTAATATGACATATGAACAAATTCCTTATTAATAGTACTAATAAATGATCCCACGGTACCAATATGGTTCCATTTGAAAAAATTGAGTTTTTCCCCAAAAACCATTTTGATGAAATTTATTTGCTCATAAATCACATAATTTAGCATTTTTGACGGGATTTCGATTTTTCTAACATTACACGGGTCATTTAGAAAAAATCGGAACCGTCAGCTATTAAATGGAAAACTAAAAATTATATTATAAAAAATATTGACGTCTGAAATGTCACTTATGTGGTATCGTTGGATTCATAAAATTATGTAGAATTCAAAAAATGCAGTAATATACAGGGTGTTCCATTCAAAAATCGAAAATTAGTGTCACTTCCGGCGAAACCGAAAGTGAAAAAAAATCACTTGTATGTCAAAAAAATGCCGTTTATTATGTATATAGGATATCCCAAATTTCAATCAATTATCTTCAAAACTAAAGGAGAAAAGGGGGGTTGTACCCTGATCCTGTTATATCCGGTATTTTAATTATACATATTGTTTTTAATTTTTTTTACATTTTTTTAAATTTTATTTGTATTTATTTTTTGAATGTTATTTTACATTTCTCTGTTTTGTACAACTTTGGTATATTGACATGTTTTCTGTGTTTTTTTACGTATGAAAATAAACGAATTATTATTATTATTATTATTATTATTATGGATAGTCCAGCTTAATCTACTCCATAGTTTTCTCAGGACTACTTATCACCATGGGCAAGTTTTTCACATTTTGACTATTGTAAACAAAACGTCGTGAACAACCTAACACATTGAATAATCCTTTGACACACATTTGTCATTTGTAGACACCGGACAAGTTCCGTCCCTCCAGGGCTGGCACATGGGGTAAGAGACAATGACAACCATTTGTACGAAACAATTAAAACACCTACTTCTGTGTCTGACTTAACATTTCATGAAATCTCCTGTACTGTGTTCAAAGCATTAGCATAGATTGCAAGGCATGAGCCAGACAAGTTACATTGATCATATTGGGATACTTAGATCGTAAACGCTTGGTAGTTTTACAGGTACACTGTGTCCCAGAGTACACGTGACAAAAAGTGTAATGGACAACAAATTGTCGATTTTTGGAATGGCACTTGGGAATTTAGTCCTGCTTGATGTAAAACTAAGATGTATTAAAAATAAGTTGATCGGTGTTTTATGTCAATTTATAAAAATCGTCACTAATAAACTACCATTTATTTTCAAGATATGAAAAAATTTCATAAAGAAGTTGTTTAGAACGCAGTTTAGTCCTTACTAAATTTCAGAAATATAAATTTACTTTATTGGAACTGATTTTTTTTCAATAAATTAGTATATTTTCAATTTTCAAAAATATTTGCTAGTTGAAAGTGCTCTGAAATCACAAATATATTTTTTAAAGTAAATTATTATTTTGAATAACTTTTGTTCTTAACGTCTTATCTTATTTGCAACAAAAAACTGATTATTAGTGACAAAAGTTGCAGTTCCAACCAAGGTAAATTGGACGATGTTAAACAGAATGGAACCAACCAACTTTGTGTACAAATCAAGAAATATCCCTTCAAATATTTTGCTTCACTAAAATTACAAATTTAAACTACAATATTAATTTTTGTAAGGAAAAGTTCACTAGGTGTAGATTAACTGCAAATCAATTGAAAAATAAAATTTATTTACGTATATTCATTTACATTCATAAAACAATTTTTTTTTTTTTGCTTCGTCCAATTTATATTCCTAAAATTTGGTAAATAGGCACAAATTGCATTCTATACAACTTTTTTTAATGGAAAGTTTTTTCATGTATTGAAAAATAAAGGTAGTTTATTAGTGACGGTTTTTATAAATTGAATTATACATTTATCAAAAACATGCATTAAGCATGGTTTTTACTAAAAATCGTCACAGAAATTTCCCTTGAATTAGATGTGGAGAGTTCGCGCTGCTCCAGTGAATTTATATCTTCGCATTGTGAACGTGATTTTTATCTACTATAATTTTCATTTTATTACAGCGAAGGTAAATAAATATGTTTGTACTGCGTGTCTAGAAAAGAAACAGGATGTCGTTTTTTTTTTTTGCAAATAGTAATGAATTTTCTTTTGCGGGTGGCAACTGAGAGAAACTTTCTTTGTACTTAGGTCGTCTAGTTTTATGTTAGCCAAATTTATCTCAAAATCCGTTGACTGTTCGTTCCTTTTGGTACAGACTACGGAGGTAAATTTAAACAGCATTTGTTTTGTTTTTACATAGAAACCTGCGAAAGTAAAAATCTAAATTTACACGTACTGAAATATGTGATATAAACTGTTATCAAGAATGTAAAAGTCTAGTGACTCATACTTTCTAAATAAATAATGATTGATCAGCTGCCTAAACTCTAATAATGTTTATTATTAGAGTTTAGCGTAAAAAACTGGTATCTAAAGAAACATCGTAGGTTTTCTTTGTGTAACACAGTTTTACAATTTGCGTTATAATTTTGTTACTGATATCCTTTAAAAATATACAGCGTCTATAATAAGTCACGCTCCATCCGCAAAATAAGGATGTAATGGTAAAACAAGTTGAAACATTTTCGATTTCGCGTCGTTATTATCAAAAATGGTGGAACAAAATGGATTTTTTGAGGGTGAAATTAAAATTATGTAATAACTTAGAACATTACCATTTTATTTGAGGTAAGCAATTAAACGAGTAAAAAATAACTTTAAATTTATTAAAGAAGATATATTATAAGATATTAATATAAAGAGATAAATTCCCTGAATATCGGATTGTTTAATTGCTTTCAGAGAATGTTAAAAGTCCACGCTGAATTGTTTTTGTTGGTTTCCGCTAAATAATGTTTAGTGTTTTCTCGCCGCCACATGTTGCGTCACCCTGATTTTCTGTTTATAGAACAGTTTAACGTTACACATTCTACATACCAGCTCCACACCATCAAAAGCCAACTCAAGATAATCTCTAATCCACTCGCGTACTGTTTCGGAAGATGGAGACTTCCTCTCCATTTTGTAATTGCTGGGCACTACACTAAATAGAAAATATCGTCTATATCGTAAATAAAAGCCGTCGTTACACTAGGCCTCTACGTACAATACCACAACTAAATAATTTGTCAAACGGTATTCGTCTGCACGGGAGTCACAGCCCCTCGTAAATCCGACTAATGGAGAAACGCTTGCTCACCTGCTGACCGCACCCTTATGCACTCAATATTACTCGTATGACGTTCAGATGAAATATTAACTGGGTTACTTTTCTTATTATTAAAATTAATATATTTCTACCACGTACATAATCAAATTATTGTTCCGTAAATCTATGAAAAAGTTTCATTTACTTGCATTCTTTTTACTACAAATGTAAAGTATGACATGTTTATAGACGCAAAAATTATTCATCGGTGCCGATTTGACGTAAAAAATTTTAATGTGTAAGGTCACTCTCAGAAATTACAGTTTATTTTTATCGCCATTATATCACGCGTAATACGGAATATAATAGAAGGGTTAACGCCGTCTCTGGCATGTCATAAGTTTTCCCTATGTGGTCTTATGATATATATTCTTACAATTTTTAAATATTGAAATAATTTTTATTTTATGTCAATAGAGGTTTGAAATAATATCGGAAAAGTTACAAAAATGTTTCATATGGTCTTAACTACCTACGATCTGTGTCAAACTATATGTATAATCTATTATCAGTATCGAATTTCACGCTAAATTTTTTAATAAGTTGTGATTCTTAAATACTTCAGCTATTTTATCATCTAATTAATTAAACAAACAGATAAAATCGACGATGGAATAAAAAAATAATAATAAATCTGATGCACAGCCAGGTCAAATAAAAATTACTGTTGTAGTAAATATACTGCACCTTGTGATTTATTACGTGTTTATAGAGGTTCAAGTGTCCATCTAAATTGTAGCTAAGGATTCGTTCTGCTATTTCCATCATCATAATATGCACCTTGCGATATTAATCTTGAGCTCGAAGTTAACGTAGGTACCTAATGGTTCTTGTTAACAGTACAAATAAAAACAATCGTGTGTGGCCGTTGCTGTATGACCAAAAGTAAGTTCCAGTAACAAAAGAACTCGGACGACTCGCAAAGGCAGGTTTTGCCGCCACCGCGGATTGCAAAAAGAAGACGAAACAAAATACAATCGACGACCGCAGGCTGGCCCGTCTGGCTAACAGAGCTCCAAAATTTAGACTAGTCGGGCAGCTTTAAAAGTTGATTTATTCGACTCTCGTGTAGTTTTAGAAATATGTATTCAAATCTTCATATCCATTCATTATATTATGTGCACTGTATCGTTTAATATGATAACACCTGCTTTAAAAACAACTGCATAGTTGTGACAATAACTTTACTCAGACGTTGCATATGTCGTTGACATGTTACTCTAATAAATATATCAAAATCAGATTTTTAAAAGTTTTTTCAACCCTAGAAAACAGCTTGTGTGCGCTACAATGCTAAATCCGAAACTAAAACATTGGATAAAGTTGAATTCTTGTGCGCTTAATGAAACATCTTAGTAACTAAAGTGATAAAACACATAATTTACCCAAAACTTGAAAGTTCGTGCAATTCTAGAGAACATAAAAATAACGTCGAATATAACTTGCATGTCCGAATTTTAATGAGGAAAGTTATAGTTAAGGTGCCCGTCGGGAAAAATTTTGCTGATACATACTCTCTCCAAACTTCGTGTATGGCTTTATTGCACCTAGTCTGACAGCATTTTCCTCTATCATTTTTTTTTGTTTTTGGGGCGTTTTCCCGCTAGATTTTCCGAAACATGTCATTTTGACGGCATATAAAAAATGTATAGATACTGTTATTTTTCCAAGTAGAATAGCTTAAAAACGTGAATTGAAACGTGAACAAATAATTGTCTGACAATAAATGTGGGTCATTGGGCGTGTCCGCTATCTCGAACATGTCGGAAAAATGACTATAAGAAAATTTATTAATAACCAGCTGATTTTCGCTGTATTAATTTATTAAAACATACAAAAACAAGTTTTCATATTGTCTGACGAAAATTATTTTCCGATTTCCCAGTCTGACGTGTCAAAGTTGTCGGTTTCATGACAGCAAAAAATTTATTCATAACCTTCAGACATTGGAAAATTATATGCAGAAAATAGGTATTTAATTTGTGGTATAAGTGTCTGACAAATACAGTGGGGCATAATGAGAGTCTGACAAAAAAACATAATTTTCCAATAGCGGCCGTCGAAGTTAGGGCGATAAAAAAATGAAATTTCGTTTAGTCGAGAAGACGGTTAAAAAAGATACGGTATTTCAACTTACTTATTTTATAATCTTTATTTTGAATTTTTGAACTCTTTTAGACTATCTGAATTCGACTTACCCAAGTTTTAAGTTCGATAATATTGAAAAATACGTAAAACTTTTTGTAGAAAAAAAGTAGCGATATATTTTCAAGCGCGAAGTTCAAGCAATTTATTTATGATTGTTGACACTGTAAAAATGATTTTTCAATGATTAGCATGAGATAATCATGACAATTTGAAGGAAATTACAACATTAAAAAATTGTATTTTCCAGGCGTCAGACTGAAAAACTGGAAAACACCTTTTGTCAGACAGTTAAAAAATTGGATTTGATTTATTTTTATTAAGCTGTATTGAAAAAAATCAGCTTGTTATTTGTAAATATAGCCTCAATATATACATATGAATGTAACATCCAAGCGTAGCTTGACAACCACATAGAAAAACCTTTTATTTAACATTTCCAGCTAAAAGGCTTTATTTCACCGTCAGACAATTTTTTAATCGTATTATAAATTTTATTTAAAAATCAAAAAAAATTTGTAAAAAAATGTTATGAATACATTTTTTGCTGTCATGAAACCGACAACTTTGACGCGTCAGACTGGGAAATCGGAAAATAATTTTCGTCAGACAATATGAAAACTTGTTTTTGTATGTTTTAATAAATTAATACAGCGAAAATCAGCTGGTTATTAATAAATTTTCTTATAGTCATTTTTCCGACATGTTCGAGATAGCGGACACGCCCAATGACCCACATTTATTGTCAGACAATTATTTTTTCACGTTTCAATTCACGTTTTTAAGCTATTCTACTTGGAAAAATAACAGTATCTATACATTTTTTATATGCCGTCAAAATGACATGTTTCGGAAAATCTAGCGGAAAAACGCCCCAAAAACAAAAAAAATGATAGAGGAAAATGCTATCAGACTAGGTCCAATGAAGCCATACACGAAGTTTGGAGAGAGTATGTATCAGCAAAATTTTTCCCGACGGGCACCTTAACTATTATATGAGTTTTATGTCGAGTTTAACATACCTATCAAATATTAACTAAGTTTTAAATCTAACAAAAGTTATCGTTCCTGAAGAATTAGCCGACAAGGACATAATATATCCAGAAATATAGAAAAAACGTTTTTTTTTCTGTGGTAATTTTATTTTCAGATACTACAATTGTTTGGTTACTGCGTATTTAAATTTCTGAAATAAATAACTAAATGTAGTAATAGATATTCAGGAAAAATCTCTAGTTATAACCTAAAAACTACCTCAATCCTCGTTCTTTTAAACTTTTTAAAAGAATACAGAAATATTGTCAAAGCATTCAGGTCATTCAGTCATAAAGAATGTCATTTTATAAACAATTCGACTGTGCTTCACACAACGTGTTATTTTAAACAAAATAATAAAGCATGATGTAAATAAATGCTTTATAAAGTGAAATTTATCCCATCTAAACAATTATCAATTAATCTATTATAAAACTGTACTTATTCAAATATAGTATATACCTTGCATGGATTCCTCAAGGATCAGTGTTGGATCCACTGCAGTTTTTAATTTATATCAATGATTTAGCAACGTGCATTCTATACTCTAATGAAGAGCACAAAATCAGTCAAGTATTTAGAAGTGAAACTATGTAGAATATACAGAGTGTCCCATAACTAATGGGCCATAAGCTACTGGAGATAGTGGAGGTCAAAATAGGTCGTTTGAGGTAATATGCTTTAGAAAAAATGTTACTCGTTACAGAGGTACGGGGTGTTTAAAGTGAAAATTTATTTGTTAAAATTAGCAAAAATTTTAAAATAGTTGAAAGAGTCAGATTCAAAACTAAAGTGAGCCCATCCACTGTTTATTAAAATTTGATTATAACTTGTTTTACTTCAATCTGATATTTAAGTGCAAATATCTCGCAAACGGATTAAGATATCGAGATCGCTGAAATATACCTTTTTTATTCAAAAATAGTGCCCCTTGCATAATTTTAGGGCTAAACGTCCATAACATGGCAGGTAACAAAAATGTGTGAATTTTTCAACCTAACTAGCGCCCCCTAGGAGGGATCTTTAAACTATTCACAAAGCCTCATCTTCAACAACATAATTCTGTCAGTTTTGAATTTGATACGTTCAGTTTTAAAATTATTGCTAATTTTTAAAAATAAATTTTCACTTTAAATTCTCTGTACCTCTCTAACTAGTTGAGTAACATTTTGCTAAACTCAAACGACCTATTTTGATGTCTACTATCTCCAGTTGCTCTATGGCCCATTAATTATGGGACACATTGTACATGTCTAAACTTTTTAAATATATTTATCTATTACATAATGTCTTATATAGATTACGTATATTTTGTATAATTTGATTAATTTCAGTAGACATTTCATGTCCAATCCTATTGTGAGAATCGCACTCCTGTCATTAAAAATATTTCGTAACTGTAAAAATATATATTTCCTTTATATGAAGATTTTGTAAATAATGATTAATAATGATCAAATTTGAAAATAATTGTTTTTCGAAATGGTAGAATTCTCAATTTTGAATCATTTACATATATGTATCTATCATCTATCTCTAAAGGAAAAAACATAAACGATTATGATAAATAATTGGTTTTCATTTGAATATTAATAGTCATAGGTGTTAGGTTTCGTCGGTTTAGAATAATAATATTAATATTTTTAATTGTAACTTGACGTTTCGATTTATCTTTATACCTCTCTCAGGGCTAGCGTAATATATTTGAATTTTGTTATCCTAAATCAACGAATCCCAATACCCAGTAAAAATAATTATAACTTGTTCAGCTACTAGCACCCTCTAAATGTGAATCAAGATCAAACATACTAATCATTTAGGATTAAATTGCACGATACCAAAAAGCATTTCAGCAAATTCCAATTTTCAGGAAAATTTTTAGAACCCTGTAATTTGGCGGTTTAGTGTTATTTAACCGACCGTACTATAACAAATTCTCCGATTACTGTGGCCTGTGGTTGCTGGAAGGTTTTACAAATAACCGCCTTAATAACATGTGTTACCCTCTTGAACAAAACAAAACCTTCCATAAAAGGTTGTAATTATAATCCTGATAATCGAAATGATACACCATGAATGCATTAATTTTGGAACAGCGATTTAATTTTTAATTATTGACCTATGATTTGATATACGTATTGTAATATTTATGAGAAAGGGTTAGTAATAATATTAGATAATTAATTGGGTGTTGTATCCAACATCGATAATTTTTTTGTGATGAATCACCAACGTTAGATGAGACTTTCTGTTAAACAAACGAATGAGGCTTGAATAACCAATACCTAACATTGTAATGTGATGACTGATGATGATTGATACCATAACAGAAATATATCAAAAACCGAAGTAAACTAGGAATCTAAAATGATGAGCTATGTTTTAAATCAAGAAAGGAATATTCATTGATTTCATCCAATAACAGAATATAATGAAAATATATAAGTATTTCTTAATAATAATAATAATAATGTCTTCCGAACTTTCGGGGAAGAACAAGGTGTCTGCTATTAACATGCTTACCGTTCCTGTTCTGCTCTACTCCTTCGGAGTAGTGAATTGGACGGTAGACAAGCTGCGTCAATTAGACAGAAATACCTGCAAGATGATGAATATTCACAGGAATATTCATCCTAGATCGTCCGTTCCTCATGTGTACCTCCTATGTCAACGGTGGGGCCGAGGACTCGTGAGCCTGGAGTCTACGCATGAGAGAATAGTATTGAGTATGGTATGTAACATCCTCAGGAGTTCAGAGCCCCTCTTGCTGTTTGTGAAAAATCATGATTCATGAAGCTGTAGGAGTGGATTGTTCAAGGCAGCAAAAAGAGCCGCATATGATATAGGTCTCGCATTCAATACCACGCTAGGAGGCGGGCGAGGTGCTGATGTAGAGTCAGTCACTGAGCTTCAGCTAAATCGTCTGAAATCTCGAATCAGAGTTGCTGAACAGGAAAAACTGTTTCGCCAGGACGTTGATAATCCCAACGTGATATCTTCAATAAGAACATACCACCAGTGCTGTCTTACGTCCCCGGAGATATTGAATTCGTTGTCGAGAATGAATAATGTCGCATTTTGCTCTCATTGACTGTCAGGCTAATCCAAGCCAATACGCCCACCCGATATACTCCTTCTCGACCATTAAACCAAGGTCGAGAAAAACGTCACCTTGAAGAAGGAGGAGAAACTCACAAAATATCGCGATCTCCGGTACAAGCTCGAGTACGAGCTTCAAGTGCGATTGTGCTATACCTGGGCTACTTGGTCTTGAGATGGTCGTTCTAATAATCAGTTTACACGGAGGGATGAAGCCGACGCTGTTCTCGGAAGTGAAGATCATACCGGCCTGCAAGGATCAGTAGAATTATTCGTAGGCCATATGTAGAAAGCAGTTCTCTGAGGGCACACGATTCTGGTATCTACAGTCACTAACTCTGCGGGATGTGAGAAGTGGTTGATTCGCCGGCGCTCCTCCCGTGTGGTTCAGAGGCCCTAGGAGGACTATCTGGCTTCGGTTCTACCGAAAAAGAAGTAAATACAACGTCTTTATTGAATTAATAATCATGCATCAATTAATTCATTCCCTGGGCGAAGCTTAGCACTTCTTGCTCTTGCTATTCTAAAAAAATATTTTTTAAGTTTCTTTTTAAAACTAGGAACGGTATACTTTTTGAAATCTTGACTTAGTTTATTGTATAATGTACGAAAATGATCTCTGAAATATGGAAATATTAATGTGTCTCTGCCACGAACATAACATAATAGACAGCGCTTCTTGGAATCAATTTTCTTTAAGGAGAAGGGAGTGTGTGTACAAATTGTGAATAATAACTAAAATAAAATACTTAAATAAATTTTCCGTATTAGCCATTATATCTGATTAATTTTATTGGAGATGTAATAAAATTTTCTAAGGTCAAAAACATATCAAGAGTACGTAATTTGTGTGTCTCTCTGTTCCCGAAATAATTGGGATAGTAACTTTTAAAATTGACACCCGGGATAGGTATTGGCATTGCCGATTATCGGTATCGGTAAAAAAATCTATATCGGTATATATTTGGTAGTACACATACAGATACCCATTAGTTACATGACTAGCGGTATGCTCAGTTTACAGTAGCCCGTCTGTTGCCAGCGCCAATATCGGAAGGTGCTTTTACAGTAGGTTAGGTTGCCTTTCTTAAGAAGGAGGTATTTTTGAGCATAAAAAAATAATTTCAAATGTCTACTTTTCTAAATATAATAATTATAAACTTTTGAAGCAGATAAAGAAATAACTAAAATACTATTTTAAAATAGCTGCGCCATCTAGACGAGAAGTGACACTAACAATTATTTAAAAAGGGATCTAGTCGACGAAGCACCAAATATAATTAAATTTTATTCAAAATAATTTTTATGCAGTACTTACTACAATTACTTTATGTACTGTCAGTACAGTTGTAAACTGAAAACTTTTTTTTCTCTTTTTTATATTTTTTTTGCTTTTTACGGGAACTGTACGTTGTATTGGCGATCTGTATAATCAAATGCGAAATTTTCTTTGTTGCCATGCTCTTTGTTTTTTTCTTATATTTTGTGTTGAACTGTACCAAATATTTTTTGTTGTCTGACACAATATCGCTGCATTAAATTATTTATTCTAAATAAATATTTTATAACAAAACTGACCTCTAATATTGGTGCTTAATTAATTATCTTAAAATAGTGAGAACTTACCACTAGGTAATATAATTACGGGAATATAGAAACGAATAACACTTTTCTCAATGTGCATATGTAAATCATTAACATCTTGAAAGTAAGAAGTATCAACAGATAATAAAGAATGTACGGCCGTTTTTATACAACGGTCGTATCCGTAAAAAATCGTCGTTGTCCGTTTCATTCTGCATTGTTAACGACCACTAAAAATGCAACAAAAAGGCATCCCCGACCCAACAAGATTTCATTTCCATTTCATCCGGACATCTAAATTTTACATCTAGGTTAGGGCAGTAGCGTACTGGTAAATTTTAAAAATGTTATCAAAACGGATATGAGGTGTTTTTTTGTTGGTTCTGACTAACTGTGAATCTTATTGTACACAGATAAAGTGTGTCCTTCATAACAAATTACAATGGGAAATAACTATTGAGTGAGGACATTCATTCTATCGATGAAATTGTTTTATTGTTTTAATAGCACAGCTATTTTCTATTGAAAAATAATTGATCTTATTAATTAACCATTCATCATCTTAAAATATATATACAGTTTATTTGAGACTTATTTGCGACATAAAAAATATCGGCTTGTTTGATCCCTTTTCCGCCGTCAAAAAATCCAGCAATTTTTATGTTGCAAATGTTTGAAATAAACTATAGGTAAATTATAAAACTGGTTATTTGTAAATTGTAGGTGGGAATAAGAAAACTGTAGTCGTGCTGAATTAAGACGCTCTTTCAGATTCACTTCCCGTTAATGATTTAAAAACACAGATTAGCATTTGCGCGTCCAGAGTGGTACGATGAGGTAGGTACGCGTTGTCTCTTCGAGATCTTTCGAGCGACGAAGCTTGATTAGTCTTCATCTATTTTATGACGCGTTTTAACTCGATTTTCATCAACTATGGACGGTGTGCAATTAATTTCCTCAGAATATCAGAGAAAAGCTATTTGGAATCAAAGTTATTCTCTTGTAGTCGAAGAAATGATCGGGATAATTCTTTAATTCTTTGATTTTTTCCTTTTATTATTGACGTCATAAAAAACCCTATATCCCTTCTGTTAAAATGACTATAAAACTATCCAAAAGAATTCTTTCTTCACACTGAATATACTTTTCTAACTGACAAAAACGTATTGCGACTAGTCGTTCCACTGACTAGAGTCTACGGCGACCGTTTCCACTATGGCTCCGGGGCTTGCGCACGCGTAATCTGTCAGTTTATATCGGCTGATAGCACAATAGAAACGTTGAGGTTATTTGGGTTGTGAATTGTATTTTTTTAAAAAATAAGTAACAAAAACATCGATCTCAAAGGCGCTTATTTAAAACAAGAAAAACAAAGAAAGAAAAAACCGGTAATATCCAGTTTTCCGTATTAAAGCAAGATAATCTTGAAGTGGATAAAATTGCAATAACTTTGATATATTCTAAATAATAAAAAACTTATACAAATAAATATATTTTTTTAATGCTATTGATAATAATAACTAAATAAAATTGAATTATACAGTCAGTAAAATGTAGTGTTTCTTGTTCCTAAATAAAACTGAGACAACAAAATATAGTTTCAATTATCTTAACAAGCTTCGGAGCCAGAATGGAAACGGTCGCCCTAGACTCTAGTGCTCCACTGTAATCTTTCCACTTCCTACTCCTGTCTCTCGTGTCTCTAATCGTGTCTCGAGCCTCTATCTGAATCTGAAGCCTCATTGTTCAACTATGTTCGTACTCTTAGTACCCTTAGAATTCGAAGCCTGGTCTAACCCTGGAATGAAAATATAACAACAGTTTTCATAGTTTTTATACAAGGTGTTTTAAAGTTAACTATGTTTAAAGTTCATGTTAATAAAATTTTCAAATTTTTTAATTAGTTTTGTTTTTTGTACTTATTTATTAATTAGTTACTTAGTAGTCGGTCAATGAAATTTTAAGCAAATTTTGCACACGTTTTTGATGCACCAATGACGAAAATGTTATGTTTAAAAAATGCTTGCAGTCCTCAAAATTACTAGACAAAATATTGTAAAGACGTTTAAAAAATTATACAAATAAATGAAATTAAAAATCGGTTTTAAATGTTTTAATATCTTTTTACGGATAACTTTTATTTGGATTTTAATAGCGTTTAATTAGTGAATACTTAAACCAGCAAACTGTCACTAATTCAGTTCGAACAATATCAACTGCGTATCCAATAAAAAAATACTTACCACAGTTTACTAATCAATTAACGATCTTTCAAATCAATTCAAGTCGCTTTACGCCATAATCGGATAGTCATTGTTAAGTTTCGTCGAAACCACAAATTCTGTTTCTCCACCACTGACCGACTCGGCGGCCGCACCTTGCGACAAAAGAAGTCGTGTAGACATAACCTACTGGATGTTATCTGGTCTTGGGTAAGCAAGTTCTGACTGGTCCATTAATAAACTTTTCAGGATCAGGCCGAGCAGGATAATTTTAATGGCATTCGTGACACATGTATAAACATTTCCGTTCGTAATTGATAAATATTTCAGAGGACACAGTCATTGATACATCTAGTTAGAGTTAGGTAGCCACCTACACAGGAATGGAATGGCGCTTTAGCTCGAGATGTTAAACAAAAAATATTTAATGGTATGCATGTAATCATTGATTTTATAATGGTCTTTGATTTTCTAGGCATCTAGTTGTGTGGCGTTAATTTAATAAAAGCAGTAAATAATTATAATTTTAAAGAATGAATGCTCTTAAATATATCAATTACTCCCTCACTGTTTAAAATTGTTTTTTTTTGTGTGTGTTTGATCAGATCTGCATAATAAATAAATAGACCCTTTACATGTAATAATATAATGTTCATTTACAAAGACAAAAATTTTGTAAAACCTTTATTGCGAAATAAATTTTAGTTAACTCCAAGAAATGGTCTGAATTTCACTTTAAATGTAAGGCCCTCTCAGAACCCATTCAGAGCCGTTTGTACCGTTTTTAAATTAAACCAAGATAAACTAACAAAAGTTTAATATTTAATTCAAGTTTAATCTTCATCTCGTTGCACCACACACCTTCTGTTTGAATTTAATAATCCAAGTTTTTAACGTCGCGTTGGATCTAGAGAATTAGACATGGCTAACTTCTCAAATGTGTTTTCTAACCTATATGTTTCTCTACTTAAATATTTATACTTCAGTTTTGACGGTTTTAAATTTATTCAGATAAATATACGTTTCTTGATTTAAATCAGCAACCGTACTCTGGGAGTAAAACGTATGTGGCGCCATCTACGAGATGTTTTAGAAATTATTATAGATTGGCATCCTACACAACGGGGTGGTATAATTTATTTTGTACACCTCTAATTCGTATATGTATATTAAACCATATGAGATATAATTTTACCGACAAAATTTACAAGTTAAAAGAGTTTATTTGACAATTTTGCGAATGGCATTTTTGAGGGAGGGAAATTGCCGAAAGAAGAAACTCAAGTAAAACAAATAAATTTAGGAAAAATTATATGACGAATACCCATGACTTTCGCGAACGAACGAAATAAAACAATATGTAAATACTAAATTTTATTTCAGATAGAAAATACTATTTATTACAACACGCTCGTTCGCTTCAATTTTTGCAAGGGTGATTACAGCAGAGGATCGATGAGAATGGTTAGTAATTTTTACTTTTCTGAAATCCAGCACAAGTTTTTCTGCCGAAAATTTTGTCCGCTTTGCAAGGTAATTTATTCCTAGGGGCATGTTTTTTAAACTATGCCCTTTCTTCCAGTCTCGATTGAAAGTAAGAAAGAGCCTATCACTCTTTATGGTAGTTCCCATTTTTCCAATAATAGATGAATTCTGAAGCAACCATTTACTGTCCGAGAAGTTTTGGGTTTTCCTTGTCAAGTTTTGGAAAATATGGGATTTGATTCAATTTTTCCACTAAAATTGTCCGTGTTTTCTAGTTCCTTTCCGAAATATTGCCACGACCCTAATGGGTTCGTCTTAAGGGGGTTACTTGGCTGTGAGAGTTTCGAAGTTATGAAGAACGAATAATATGATTTGCATGGTTTTTATTAAAACAATAAAACATAACAAATATCAGCAATGAAGAAAAGGACAATCATAAAAACAACAATTATAATAAAATAAAAATTAAGGGTCTTACCACAATGCCGCCATATCAGGAGAGGTGTGTCGTATGAGAAGTCTTTTAGTGGACTCCCGTCTACTAATTGGAGCTTATTTATAGTATTGATATACCTCATCAGCAGTTTCCGTATAAGCAGCTCTCATCGTTTGTATTTTAACGCGGTTAATAATGTAATTAAAATATGAAACCTTATATCCTGCATTGATATTTATTGCATTGAGGTTTAATAAATGTAAAAATTGTAATTTAAGAAGATTATTAGATTTAAATGTTAATTTAATTTTATGAATTATATAGGGAATTTGCCAATGAGTATTGTCCTTGTTTATTTAAGGGAATAAAAATATTCACTTCTTGACAATATTCTACCTTACAATATACACCTACGTTCCCCTTCCAGGCTAGTTCAAACTTACGTATGAAATACTTTAAAGCAAATATACGATTACAATTATTACACAGCTACACAAAAGAAATTCTAATCTGGGAGTCTGACCTTGTTTATTATATACTGAATCTGATTCTTAGGTATAGCTAAATGTCTGGCATATGTGGTTATTGGAGTTGATAGTTTTTTTATTAAGTGGGTTATGGGGTTTAAGAGCTTGTGTTTTCAGATTACAACTTCATTGTTATGGTTATACTCGTTTAATAGCTGAAATTATGGGTTATGGCAAAATCATGATGTGATGGGGTTAAATAGACCTCGGATTCGGATTCAGCGACCTCAAAGACATATAGTAAACATTGTCAGACCCCCAGATCGATTTTTTTTTTTTTGTATGGTTGTGTTATGAATAGAGCTGTCCGAGGTCACCTGGCCGACAGAGCCGTCATATGACTCATATGTTTACGTCATATCATAATACTTGAATAAGTACAGAAAATGGAAATAAATTTTAACAATAATGTTACATTTTATAAAAATTTGTATAAAACTCACCCTTTTAAGCAGATTTATGAAGTAGTTTGGTTGTCGTCATCACAAAGTGGGGAAGATCTATAGTATAATAGCATCAGGTATGTTTCTACAGCTGTCTCCGTCAGCGATGTTCGCTTTGGTGAAAAAATATGTTTTGCATTTTGAAAATGACCATTCGACATCTACGGATGTAATACAGGCATAAGTAAAACAACTGTGAACTTACTTAACGAAGTTAGATGCACCATCACAAATTTGTTAATTTGCTAAAATCAGGATCTTTCTGTAATACACTCTCGAATTTTTCACTAACGCGATTATTTTGTGCGTCATTTATAGCCTGTAGCTATGTATTTACGTCGTCCACTATTTGCAGCGATTCCACTAACGACAACGAACTATTTTGCAATTTTTCTATTGCGTCGTGTAGTCCTCTATAATTATTATTAATAGTTTTTAAATCTGTTTCACGGGAAACGTCTTGAAAGCTTGTCTGGCTTTCCCTAATAGCTGCAGCCTCGTTAGGGTTGAACTGTAGTATCACAGCTTTTATTTGTTGAAAATATTCAGCATAAAAAAGCCGCTTTCAACCACGTTCTCCAACGTGTAAGAATCGACTCTGGTGGTTCAGGGATACCAGGACACTGTCTGTGAAATGCTCGAAGCCGTTTAGGAGATTTGAGAAAAACTTTTTTTGTATTTGCTATTAATGCATCTCCCTGGAAAACATTTTCGAATCGTTTCTGCCACAAGATGTAATGCATGCACTTTACACGTAACATGTAAAAACCTACAATTGTCTCTTTGAAAAGAACGGCCTACCATGCGCATTGTCGCAGCACCATCAGTCACAAACATCAATATTTGACTTGTTGAAAGTTCAAATTTTTCGAATGTCTCCAACACCCCACGCGTAATTATTTCGCCAGTACACGCAGTTAGTCTTTTACTAGCTAGTAAAAGTGGAAATGTTAGTTTAAGAGGGCCCAGTACACGTATATAATATTTAAGAATTTTTTTCAATCTTCTCTCGTCAATACATACCAGAGCCGTGTATTTTTTAATCCACATTTATCCTATTTGCAATGTTTACGAACAGCTGGAATTATTGTAACGATGTCGATTGGTAGTTCACCTGGGGGATTTATTTATTCCAAAACTTCCGAGTTGTTATCCAGTATGTGTAGCGGAATATTACAGGCTATTAACATTAACAATAAATCAAACATAAACTGAGTTGTCAAAGGCATGCCATTTTTTTTATTTTGATGTTGCACGGTGTTGATATGACGACGACAATCTGTTTTGTGCCAGCACATTAAGTCTTGATTACAAACTTTACAAATTATTTTGCAGCCGTCATAGAATAATCCGGAAATCACAGATAAATTTATTCACTCTGTCCTTACGGTCTTTTTTACCCTTTGCCTTTGACATTATTATAATTTATGGTACAACCTCACGCATCAACCTTTCAAAAGATGCAGCGTAAATCACTTCTAATCGGCAGTACGCCATCGTAAGACCGTGGCTGTACTCCAGCCACCTCGGACAGCTCTAGTTATGAATCAACTATATAACAAACATATTATTTACCTTTCTTTGCAATGCATCTGGATATTCCTCTTTCCCAGCATAAACTTCTTACAAACTTGAAAGTTTTCGAACTTTCCTCTTTTTGTATAATTGTTCTTGTGAAAATTTTCTTTTGGCATTACGCTCATCTCGAGCTCTTTGAAGTATCTAGAAAATTTAATGTAAAATAAAATGTAATTTTAAAATATTTTACCTGAATCATTTTTGTAGTTGTATTCCATAGGAATTTTATACGGCGCTCCTTAAAATCTTTTTCATCATTCTTTTAGTTCATGTTCAAAGCTCAATCTTCTGAAGATGTGCCGATTTTCATAATTAGAATTCTAGGAAGAAGCTCGCACTCTTTTTCTATGTAAAGTTTATTAATTAATTCCAAATTGATGACTGTATTTTAGCAATAATTACGGGAAGTAATAATTTTTACCAAATCGAATTGTCTCACACATTTTTTTGAAATATTATTCACGAAAATGTTGTTCATTACCATCACTATGGAAACGCCTGTTTTTGTTAACTTTACTACCAAACTGCTTTTCAGTAATATGAATAGAATAGAATTTATTCTTGCGTCCAAAACTAATGTCAGTATAAAATGAACGTCAAAATTTCGATAAACACAGGGCTGACTTGATCAATGCAGCTTTTTTATGGGCAGAGCAAATGTGGCAAAATTGGTAAGAAGAAATTATCGCAAGAAATACAGCAGGTTCCTGCAAAATGACTATTGGTTCTTTGGAATATGAGTGGAATTATAATAGTCATTAATATTTTTATATTCTAGTAACGTAAGTAAATTCCGAGGTCCCTGAATTCATTAACATTTTTGTTTTATAACTTAATTTAATCTACTTAATACTTGCAAACACATTTATGATTACAAAGTTAACTCTGTTGACATCATGTAAATATATTATATGCGTGCAAACAATAATATTGACAAAAGTTTCGTTTTCTGTGAAATTCATCAATATGATTTACCTGGAATTACTTAAAATAACAATATAATTAACTCTTTCCTCAGTTCCTGTATTTTTTTTAATTAAATAATCAATACCATGTCAGTGGCTTCCTGTGTTCTGATGGATTTTCGATATCTGCTTCCGTCAAGTTGAAAGATATTAAAAATTATCTCACGTACAATTTTATTCTAGCTAGCTGTGAGGTGGTCATCGCATCACTTAACAATTTAATACAGCTTTTTTCGTTAGAAATGTTGGCATTCAAATTCAACAATATTATTTAGTTAATATACGAGTATTAATAAATTTTATATAAATAGGTATATTTGAGGGCGTAGACCATTTAGAGCATAAGCTTTTGTATGCGCCAACCGTTAACCTGTCACTTCCCACTTTCCATATTTCAGCAGTCTATTTATTACCTTCATTTCTGGCTTGCAAGTAGCACTTTAATGTGAAATGGTGTAAAGTCAAAGAGAATGACTTCCAATGCAGCTGTTAAAGAAATCCTCATTGTTACATTAATTTCGTCAAATTGAATAATCAAATCATAGGTATACAATTTTCTATATGTATAAAAACACTTCGAGGTACTTTGTGCGAAAAGGAGCCACACATTTAGAGACAACGGACACACACCCAATATCCGAGTATACTAGGATTAATTTTCATATTTAGAAATAATCCCAGCTCCTCGACCGGGAATCAAACCCGAGAGTCTGAGGTGAGAGATAAGTGTCCTTACCCCTGAACGACGGAGCCAACAAACTATTTTGCCCTTTTTAAACACCTTGTATAAATATCAATGTTGTTGCATATTCATCCTGAGTATTCAGCAATATGTAAAACGAGGATAAGTTTTAACTACATCAATTTGTAGCCCGATCCCGCTCTGCATTTTCAATAACAAATGTATTTTCTCAATACCTGCCAGTAAGAACAAAAACTAGGTAGTCGGTTTCCAAGTCGCTCTGGTAGTTGACATTTTAAATTCCTATCCGGTTGTTGCCAGATATAACCTCACCCCAATATTCTTGACTTTATTAATGATTTGCATGGCAGAAGTCGAGGTGGACTGTCTCTCTTTACTCCTATCGCATCGCTGTAGATCTGGACCAACCTCCAACGGCAACCCCATCCGCAAATAAGGATGGTGTGGTTGTTTTGGCAGACTTCCCCCGGTCCTGGCTTGATGGACCCTGTCGACTAGGTCTGTTTCATCTTTCTTCTGTCTTCTTTTTAGCCCTCTATTATTATATTGCTTATTGTGGTTTAATAATTAATTAGATCATAAAGCAATGCCAATGATTTACAAAATGATTTGGTATTTTTTATTCATTTTCTTTTAACTATTTGTGGTGATATGACTGATTAAAATAGTCCCTGTTATGTAAAATGAGAAATCGTGTCAGGATTGATGATAATTAACTAAATTGTACGAAAATAATTATTACGTTGCAGAACAATTGATTTTTAAGATTTACGTAAATAATTAATGTAAGTAATATCCGTAGACTGGAATCTCGATTTTCTCATCTAAGAATTGCTGTAATCATCTTTTCGATAGGAATTCATAGAACTTCGCGTTGGCAAAATACGTTTGTAAACAGTAGAAAAAAATGTAGATGCAGATGTTCATATTTACATTATTATAAGTGGTATGATATTCAAGATTAAATTTCGCAGATTTTTTAAAATAGTTCTGTTTGTTGTATTTAAGTAGCACAAAGTTGCGTTTGAACATTGAGCTCGATAATTTTTAGTTACAGAATGTAAAATTGAAATACATAGGAAATTTTAACAGTTCTTTTAAAATTATATGACAAATAGGAAATTACGTTTTTCATATTACAGCATAAAATTTCTGAAAACTGCTGTGTCGAATTAAAGACCAAGATGAACTGTTTAACTTGCTTAATTCGTTAAAATGATGAACAATTAATGAAAGCTTCAATTAAGCATTGTGTAACGAAGTCACACCTCGGTAGAAGTAGGTAAATAAATTAAATAACGTAATTAATTAACAATTTGTATTGATTAAGTGATTTACCTTTACATAATTCAAAGGTTTTCCCACAACATGCAAAAAATATGTATTTCTGTCTAGGAGAAAATAACATGTTAACCATCATCATTCTTAGTTATATATTACCTTTAAAAATCATTTGTCGTATCACATTTCTTCTAAGAAAAAGCCCATTTGCTCATAGTGAAAAACAAATAATTTAAAAATAACTGCTGTAAAAATACGGTAGTTTAGTAAACCTTCGTTGGCATTCTTATCGAAAAGTTTGGTAACTTTTTGTAAAAGAAGTTAAAATCTATAGAACAATATTTTCCACAACCCTGTAAGAATCATCTTCATTCCTGAAATAATCATGATCTATGTTTATTTATTTGTTGGTCAATTTTCGGATCCGGTTAGAGGGCCAGGGGATCTACAGAGATTTAAATATAGACTCCGTCCTAAGGGAATACTAAAAATAATAGCCATATAACAGGTACAGCAGGAAATGGCTCCCATCGAATT
The DNA here is from genome assembly GCA_029963845.1 of Rhamnusium bicolor. Taxonomy (NCBI): domain Eukaryota; kingdom Metazoa; phylum Arthropoda; class Insecta; order Coleoptera; family Cerambycidae; genus Rhamnusium; species Rhamnusium bicolor. Next base: position 91,563 of record JANEYF010002605.1, on the reverse strand, counting down.
GAAATCTGACAAATTAACTAAAAATAATGATGATCTAATTAGTATCCTGGAACTACTTCGCTTGGGTTATTCTCAATTTACCATATGATACAGCCATTGTCTGCTTTAACTAAAATTAAAAAAAAATTGTGTTAAATAAAGTTTTTTTCCTCACGTTCTCACATTTTCTTACCGTCAACGAAATCTTCACACGTGAATAAATATATTAACAATATGTATAAATCTTTGTACTTAACTACCGACATGGTTTCCACAAAACACCAAACCACCATATACTGTACTAGACGCGCGTTTCGCCAACCAAGTTGGCATTATCTGGAGATGATTAAAACTAACCGTATGCTAACAGTGTATCCTATTCATACCTAAACTATTGTCACGATTGCAAGAACTGTAACTAGTACCAACGAATACATCAGCGTACTAAATGGATTGGCCCTCTGTCACATATTGATACTAGTTAACCAGGCTTTCAAATCCATATAGCTATCTAGTGTTTGCTATATTCCTAATTAATCTTAATTGCTACCTTCCATTTTATGGTTCTTCTCATATTACAACTGACATTGTTTACTATATGTTTATGTTCCATAAATCTAGATTGAATTGATCGTCTTAGTTTGTCCAACATACTTTTAATTACAGTCCTTACAGCTAATTTCGTAATTCTCCGACTTTTCGTTTGTTTCAATTTTGTCTTTTGGGTTGCCTAAATGTTGTTGTAGTTTATTTCCCGACGAATGAACCATTGTCATACCTATATCATTAAAAATCTTACCAGTACAACGGGTGAATCTAGGACCGTGTGGAATCGATATAAATTTCGGATTTTCTTTTTTCATTTTGAAAGGTCGAGGAATTTCGAAGTGTCTTTAAATTTACATTTACTAATTATTTTATCTACTAAATTTACGGACTATCCATTCCTCACAGCTATATCCTTAAACAATGCCCTTTCTTTTTCAAACCTCCTCTGATTACTGGGGAAGCTTAATAGGCGATGAAATAGTAGAAAATTAAAGCTCGCCATTTTGTGTTGCGCGAAGTGGTGAGAGTCCTTAGGGATATATCTTGAAGTACTGGTATCTCTTCTGCATATGTCAAATTCTAACTTATTTTAGCTATTAATTATTAATATATTTAGAAATGGTAGTTGTCCTCTATTTTCAATTTCATATGTGAATTTAACTGACGCAAAACGACTGGTTAATTTAGAAATATACTTTTAACTCAATCACTGCAAACATATCATCGGTATACCTAAGCCAAAAAAAAGTACTGGTTGTAAGAGGCACCCTAGGAAATGTTAACATCGTGAGGCGCCAAATCTATCTACAGAAAGATATTAATTAATTAAAATCGCCCTGTATATTTTCTTGTAGAACCAACCTTTCAGTTATTTATGTTTCGTAATGTTTCTCGTACAAATGATTCTTCCAGAAATGATCGTTGTTAATACTACAAAAAGTAACAGTCATGTATGAAGAAATATTTCTTTAAAAAAGTTTCCTGTCTACGACGTTTTAGAAATGGCCGTTCTGCGCATTCCTATGCTTGAAGCTAGAAAAGAAAGCCTCCGTTTATTCACCCTTCTACTTTTTATTTTTATTACTAACAGACACTACATATTCTTGTGAACGCAGAAAGTGAAATAATAATTTATTCAAATCACGAAAAAATTGCAGACGGCAGACAGTAACACAATGAGAAATGTAATTTGTAGTCAAAAGGAAGTGCTATCGCACGCACAACTAAATATTTAATGTCATGAATGATGCGCTTTTTGCATTAATAAAATTATTTCATTAAAATGTATATAATATTTCAATAAAACATAATATGGCGTTAAGTTCGTCAACTTAATTTCTGTTTTTCCGTTTTATTTACTTAAGTTGGCTTAGTGTTTAGTTATAATTAGAATTCGGATATCGGCGAGTCATTCCAGTGCCGTCTGCAGAAATCTTGATGAGAAATGCAAGTTTATTTTTATGTGAATTTTATTACAATGTATACATTTTTATATAACCATATAAAAACTAATTCGTTTATACATTTCCATTAATCATGTACTTTAAAAAACCTTCTATATATTTAAGATAATTAGTTCGAATATAAATCAAATTTCGTTTAATAATGTAAAACTGTTTGCGAAGTTGCATAGACATTCGAATATCCTCTAAAAAATTATATACCTAACCAATGCAAACTGCAACACATTTGCATTATTCTTGCTGTCAAAATATTATATATGCAATATATCCCCGCAGGTGCTGCACTGCGTATATATGTATGTGATTTATAACCACTTCCTACCCAATACGCCACTACCTCCACAGCCTATACTGACAAGATGGGACAGTTATCTGAATGCAGCATCTTATTAGTACAGAAATCAATGGCCATATAAAAAGAGTCTTACTACAATTGGGTGCTAAAGGAACCGTTGCTGTTGCAAGTGCTCAAGCTATTGTTGATCCCAGTGCCAAAGAGATTTAGAATTTATACGCACAGGTTTTCACAAATCCCTCTCGCTATAGAACGACTTGAACGTCGTCCAAAAACAGGAATATTTACCATAATTGAGGCGTTTGATCTTCGACAATATATGTCAATTTTCTGGAGACAAAATACCAAAAATGTTTTACACAACATTCCTGGTTTTGTCACGCTTCATCGATTAGTAGACCTACTACAGGGCAAAGAAATGGATTGTTTAGTACCTCAAATTAATATGGCGTCTTTACGAATATTTTCCTATTTTAAATATGCGCCAATAACATCTGTCGGTTTCAACATATAAATGGATTTTTACAGACAGGCGGCGGATTTTAACAGCAGAACATTTGTAGCAACTTTTAATATTATACTTCGCTTGAAAGGAATAATAACTGAATAAGTGTGCAGTGTAGCGAAAAATAAATATTGGTATAAACAACTAGTGTCAGTATACTTTCATTTTATTTCCTCCTCTAGTCATTTTTATAACCTCTACACTACAGGGTAAGCCAGTGAAATGGTGTTTCCAGTAATAGTTTACAAAATATTTGTTTTTCATTGGTATATAAATTAATAAAAGTACTTGCGCTGACCCTGTTTATGACGATATGCGGACGACGGGCTGGTCCTAGTGACCGGCCGCTTCTTAAATGTTGTTTGCAACAGAACGCAGGTAGCTTGTAGAATAATAGAAAGATGGTGCTGCGAAACAAGTCTCTCAGTCAATCCATCTAAGACTGAGATGATCCTACCAAGGGAAGAAAAATAGAGGATTTTAGGGCACCAACGGTAAACCTCTCGCGCTTGTGCAGGAGGTTAGGTACCTGGGAGTGACCCTAGATAGCAAACTGTCATGGGGGCCGCATGTCGACACCGTCATCAAAAAGTCGACTGCAACCTTCTGGCAATTGCGCCGAGCGGTAGGTAGGAACTGCGGCCTCAACCCACGGATCCTACACTGGCTGTACACGGCGGTCATCAGGCCGAGGCTCCAGTATGAATCCGTGGTCTGGTGACCGAGCGTGGACAGAGCGATTACGTCCCGAAAGCTGGCAAAAGTCCAAAGACTAGCCTGCCTAGGGATCACTGGCGCAATGAGAACGACACCGATAGCTGCTCTGGAGGTTCTGCTAGGCCTGCCAACGCTTCCCTCATGGATAAAGAGGGAGGCTATGGCGGCCTACCTGAGAATGCGGGATTCTGGAAGCTGGCAGTGTTCAGGTAGAGCTGAAGGTCACGCAGCAATTGCTGGACTGACGGAGAGGGAAATCCCTCTCTCTGTCCTGAAGGTGAGAGAAGCGAAAGATCAGCTAAGGTTGGAAAGGAATTACACTCTCACTCTTCCCAGTAGGGAGGAGTGGAGTGAAGGAAGAATTGACTTCCGCCGGACTCTCTGGTGTGTTACACAGACGGATCTCGGGTGGCCACTAGACCGTCTTCCGGGGCGGGAATATATCTGGAAGGCAAAAGAAGTACAGGAGAGTTTTGCTCTAGGCTCGTACACCACGGTCTTCCAGGCAGAGGTTTACGCCATCCTAGCGATGGCAGGTAGGGCTGAGGGTTAGGAATGGGGCGGAACAGATAATATACATCTGCTCCGACAGCCAGGCTGCTCTAAAGACGGTGTGCTCCCCCATGACGAGATCAGCTCTCGTCCAGGAGTGTGGGGATGCCCTAGAAGAGCTGGCTAGGCATAAACAAATGAGACTTGGTACGGGTCCCGGGACATATGGGAGTTCCAGGCAACGAGAAGGCCGATGAATTGGCTAGACTCGGAGCCGAGGAACCCTGTCAAGGGCCTGAACCTATGTTAGGTATTTCAAAGAAGGCAGGTCACAACGGCCCTCAATGAGTGGGCCCACGAGACACTCAGGACGCACTGAAGGACCAACAGGGCCTGCAGGCAAACCCGAGACTTTGTGACGGGGCCGAACAAATCGAGATCGGCCTGGTTGCTGGGACGGAGTCGGAAAACTCTGAATCCCTTAATCGGTGTTCTGACAGGCCACTGCAGACTTAGGAGGGATCTATCATTGTTATAGGTATTGAGGAAGACCCTACATGTCCAAGATGCAGGAGTGATAAAGAGATCTTACCACTTCCTGGTACAATGTGAAGTGTTTGGGCGCCTGAGACACAGTATCTTCGATTCGGAGGCGCTTCGCAATGCTGAGGGTTGGTAAAAGGGCCCGTCTGTGGCCTACTTGCCAGGCGTCAGCCTCCCCCACCATTACCATTACCATGACGTCATGAATCGCCTATATCCGTACCCGTTATAATTTATAATTGCAGCTGGATAATAGATTACGATTATATCCAATGCCGCAAAAAGAATTAAACTATTTAAAAAACTAATTAACTGTCGCCAGTTTTTGTTCTACAGGGTATTTCAACATTATGTAACCAAACTCTTACAGTAAGTAGATGATAGGCTCAATATAAAACAAAAACTCTTATAAATATTTGGTCAAAAATACATATTAAAGAAGTTACATCCTTTTAAAGATGGAGGAAGAAACATTGTATGTGCTGTAACTCAGAAATCATAATAGATACGTATATCAAAATTTAGAGATTATTTGTTGTTTAGGATCTTAACGATGTCCTACTTTTATTTTTCAAGTAAGTGGTCAGGGGGAGGTGTACATGGGAGTAAAGTTGAAAGTAATAATAAATATTTTTGACTTCGCTAGATCTATTGGAAATTTTAGTTCAAAATATGATTTTTCAATCATTATGGCCTTTGTTAAACTGTTTTAACATTAAGTTGATTTTTGCTATTATATTCACTTTGATGGAAAAATATTAATTTAAATGATGGAAGCTTACTATACGTAATAATATTCATTATATGCTAGAAGAAGCCTGCAAATCAATCAGAGTTGCAAAGTTGATTTTCGCGAAATTTTACCAGAAACTGTCTGGTTACCCATCCACCTACTAGCACTAGCCTTAGTACCCACTATTGATTATTAAAAATATGGGAGTTATTTTACAAAATATCCATAATATTTCTTTAAATATACGTAAACGCAAATAATGAAATATAAAATTTTTAAGAAAATTTAAATAGTAGTTAGGAACAGTTATAATAATATAAGTTTAACAACGAAACTTCAACATATGTATGTAAGTATGTCTCAAGTGCATTGCTCTTCAAATTTTTTTATCTCTGTATCTTATCTTGAACAACTTGCAGAAATTGGCGATAAATATTTCATGTGCAATGTCGTTCAATTATGTATTTCGAGGTAGGTATATTTATTAATATTGAAAAGCGACAATATGCCAAATAGATAAATGGTAAATTAATTAATATACACATATACAAAGAGACTTGTATTTCTCTTTGACATACATAATGGAATGATTTCTAAAGTGACAGAATAAATTCATAAATGTTTATGACAAAAAAAGAAATATAAGTAAAAATACAGTTTAGTAGTTTATTTAATTTCGAACAAATTTCCACAATTCGGTTGTTGCACTAACAATAAGTCAAAATTTAGATAGAATCTGTGTTAAACAATAACACTTCCTCTTAAAGAATCATTATAAACATGTAAAAGTTGAAAATAAAATTTTACAATATTACAACAACTGCAGAGAAGTTAATCATAAAACACGAAAGACTGCTGCGAAGTTAGGAACTCGTGACTAGCGTTAGAGGAAGAAGAAATAACGATTCCTGAAAATCATACAAATGAATAATTCAAAATATACAAAATTTTCCAATATGTGAAAATGATGAAAGAAAATATGTATAAAAGCGTCAACTTTTACAATTCGAGGTTTTCGCCACACATGAATTTTGTTGATATCCAAGGTAAATCCCTGAGATTCTTTTATTTGATTTTCGCTAATAAACAAAAACAAGAAAACGACAGAACAACTATTAAAAAAAATTCGCACCAAATACTTAACACTGCTAAGGTTTATTCATTAGTGTTGCTAGAATCAGTTAATTTTAAAAGTCACATAAACTTTTTTAAGTTACAGAACTTTAAGCAGATAAATTCAATGTCCTTAAGCAAAACGAACAGGAAAAGTTTTTTAATAAAAATTATTTAATTTTTAATGTTATGGATAGAAAAGAATCATTAATTACTAGGACTGTCAAAAATGTTCCGTGGGACAGTGGCGTACGCGAAATTAACTAATACGAGAAACAATAAACTGTTACAATTTATAGCAATGTATGTAAAACTTACCCTCTTAACTAGCTTGATGAACTAGGTTGCTTATCACAAACTGGAGAAGATGTGTAGCCATTTTGCAGCATCAGGTATGTTTCTATGGTTGTCTCCATGAGTGATGTTCGCTTTGGTGAAAATATATTCTTATATTTTGAAAATGACCGTTCGACATCTGCTGATGTACCTGATACATGCATACGTAAAATAGGCTTTGAACGCACTTATCGGATCTAGGGCTGCACCTTCACATATTTGTCTTAATTTGGTAAAACCGGTGTCTTTATTTAACACACTAGCGAACTTTTCTTTAACGCGCTCATTTGTTGCGTCACCTATAGCGTGTAGTAGATTTACTTCGTCCACTATTTGCAGTGACTCCGCTAACGACAACGCACTGTTTTCTAATTTTTGTATGCTTTCATGTAATGGTTTATAGTTCTTCGCAATATTTTTTAAAGCTGTTTCAACGGATATTCTGCAAAAGAATATTTTCTGCTTCTGGGATAATTATTTCCAGATAGGTAACTCCAGTTAAAGTATAATCATAAAATATAAGCCCAATTTTGTTTCTGAAAATTCCACACCAAACGATAACAGTTTTTCTTCCTGATTTTTTATTTATTTTACCAATCTTCTTCTGTTGTGTTCGTTTTCCCACGACACTCGATTTTTCCTATTAAAACTCCTGCCGTAGAAAAGGATGATTCATCAGTCCATAATATTTTAGTAAAAAAATCGGGATCTTCATCCAACTTTTGAATCATCTGGCGGCAAAAAGCCAGCCTTTCATTTTATGAGCCTCTGTTAAAACTTATACAGTTAAAATTTTAATGGTCTGTAGCTGTTATTTTTTTAACGTACGTTGGATTTTGGAATAACTTTTACCTAATTGATCGACTGCATTATTTATACTACATTCAGAATTTTCTAAAAAATAATACAGTTTCAAAAAAAGTCTATTCGCGAATAAATATGGATGGGCTTGCCTTCGAAATGAAGCAGTATATCTAGCTGTACTTCCTGATTTGCTTGAACTACACGCTTTTTTGTACTAAAACTAGAGGTATTATTCATCTTTCGGTAAATATTTTTGAACGTATTTTCTGATGGTGTTGGACGATTTGGATACAACACCCTATATGCTCTTATTGCTGCACGTTTATTTTTGTTATTTTGTATATAACAAGTAAATACTTGGACTTTTTCTTCCTCACTGTAAACCATTTTGATTATTTCATTAAAGAAATGCCACTTATCAAACATAATAGTTGTCATTTTCATAGCTCACTTTAATAACGTTAACTTTTCCATATTTACAGTAACTAGTTTAACTAAGATATTCGAAGTTTAATAACTCAAAAACATATGGTATATTTTTGAAATCAGGAACAAACGATCATTCCAAAAATTTAATAATATGTAGGGTATTCCATTTAAAAAACATATTGTTTTTTTGTATCCTCTGAAATCTGCACGCTATTGTACTTTTGATAGCATTTTAACAAAATTCAATTATAACCACACAACTTTTATTTAAAACTTTTTTTTCTATAGTCAATAATAACGATGATAAGGGATGGGTAATTTATAATGAATAACCCTGTACAATTTCAACAAAAAAAAATCATTACATCCAAGTGGTTAAAGAGAAGTCAATAATAATACAGGAGTGAAAGAAGGCCACAAAGAGGTTTCAAAAAATGTTGTGATATATATGGCATTTCAGTTAAAAAAATCTTACTTGATCCTGTAGAATCGTCTTGGCTCACCCTGTATATTCGAAAACAAATTCTGGTTATAGACTTTTTTGTCTAGTTTACTTATATTTTTAATTCAAGTTTCTAGCTATAACAGAACTCGAGATATCGAAGTCGGACGCACTATTGTCCAACCCTGTATTTCACCATTTTCAAAAATTGGTTAACCAACCACATTTACGAAAACTAGCTTTGCTATGACAGTTCAAACTTGATATCTTGTGATTTTCTCTGGGTATAAAGGAAGGTGTTCCAGCAGGTGTCCAACATAGATTTTAAATTTTCATCGGTCATAACTATTTTTAAATGAACGAAAATTACTCGTTTTAAACGAGATGTATCCTATGTGGCAAATGATAAATTCCAATATCAATCCCTCCATACACACACAATCGGAATTTTTTGAAAATAGTAAAAATATATGTAACATCCAGTTTTGCCTGTATTTAACCTACTAAATTTTTACTTTGTTGAAATGTAATACTTGTTTTCGTTTATGATTATCATGGATAGAAAATACTGGTTTACAGTGTTATATTGTGTCTGGTTGCAGAGCGAAATAATTTTTGTTGCATGTTGTCTACGAACTATCGCAGGACTCAGGATGAATAATGCAACAGCATCTCTATTGATCTCTTGGAGTAGACGGTTATACATTAAGCTGTGGTTTTACAGTGCTTTTATTTCAAAACTAGCCGTCTGGAATAACTCAGGATCTGAGGTAGACATGATTTTGACCAAACACACGTCAATTTAGTTTTTGAAAGGCAGTTCGAAACCTCTATTAATTGAATTTTATGCTACACTCCTTCATTCCCAGCTACCTTAAAAATGGAATTTCAAAAGTCCCCCCTATATTCTTACACTTCATTTTAAGGAAATAAAAAGTATTATTCTTCTACCAAAATAAATAAATAATAAAATTAAATCGGTATCATCTGTAATTTTTTTACACATTTGTCGTAAACATCTTCAGCTAGCTATTGATGAATTTGCAGGTTGTAAGGAAAAAACGTAATTACTTTGAGCACCTCATATCCCGAATCAACAGAAATGTAAGTTAACTTAGCTATTTTCGAAATAGAAGTGTTTGGATCCATAGCGAAATGACCAAGAACTTCGACCTGTGCTGCCTCATCCAGAATTCTTACTTAGTGTTTTTTTATTACACACTGAACTGTTTTCTCTGCCAAGGTGTAAACCGTTTTTCAAAAAAGTGTTTTTTGTTTTATTAACACTGACATACGAATACTAACAAGCGCTCTGGATTCCAAATTTTACGAAAACAACTGATTTCTTTCAGTGCGCATTTAGGGGGATAGTATTAATAACCAAGGCAGCAATTCGACTTACGACCACATTTGCACAGATGTTTGTTAATGTTGTATAAGTAGTAGTAGTTGTAAACCGTTTATTTAGCCCTAGGCTATGCAAAACAATACATTACATACATTACATTATTTACAATATACATTGCATATATTAGAATATAATAGAATAATACATTACAATTTTTATAACACAGTATAATTTTATAATACAATGCAATAATTATTATAAAAATTTTTTATTAAAATTAAGATTAAAGTCGCTTAGTTTCAATTTTAATTAACCAATCTCCATTTTTTATTCAATGGTTATCCCTCATCATATTCTCTTTTAGTAGTCTCCTAAAAGTGATTGATTAGATTTGTACTGCGAAACTCAACATTCAAACGGTTATATGCAACTACTCCTCTATAGAATACAGAAGATTGCGTGGTTGCCTTATTAGCTCATTTAACTACATAATTTTCTTTCCCGCGGGTGTTATATTCGTGTACTGTACATAGTTTTGTCAAGACGTTTTTTAAATAATCAGGAACAGTTTCTTTGTTCATTTTATGTATGAATATTAGGACATTATATCTGATATACTCCCTTATGTTCAGCCAATTTAACGCATTTAACATATCCTCGTTTCTAGTGTATATACTGCACTTTAAGTGGTGGTGTTCGTTTGTTCAAGTAGTTAAAAATTGCCTTGGAAAGCATAAGGCAGAGGATTACGTTGAAAAGATGAGATATCCACGTGATGGCCGACTACTCTTGCAGTCTTCAGCGAAACTATTCTGGTAAACTTTATGAGGAAGTCTTATAAAATGAAATTTTTAAGTGATGATAGATCAATGTATGTCTATTTTATGAAATAAATATCTTACTACGTATTTTCTAACTTTTTTTAACAAGCAGTTGAAGTAAATAGTAATAACCTGAAATATATATAGGTTAAAAGATGAGATGATTTTATTATCTCTTTATTGATTAAAAAAAATAGGGCAGATATACCGCATCTCAGAATCTAGATCAAATAAAGCAAATCTGACGGTATTTTTAGATTCTGCATCCCAAAATTATCCAGAAACACTTAACAAATCACAGGTATAGTTTGTACGAAGTCAATTGAAATCGTATAAAAACTAAAAGCCTGCAAAAACCGTCGGCATCTCTTTATTGTACATGGGCGGAGGTAAATAGAAATGCTTGTCATAAAAAAATGTTATACTTGTTTGAAAATTGTATTCATTTTTATTATTTTTTGTTTATTAGATAGGCTATTTTTGTTCATTTCGCTAATAAAATATTTTTGAAATATTATATCAGTTTTAGATATAAAGTCTAAATATTTAAATTTATTGGGTTTAGTTTTAAAGTTAACCCATACTATATTGAAATATGTTATTGCTCTGCAAGGACCAACGAGAAGGTATGAACATATCCTTGCCAGGATGAGGGAATGGGAGAGGTTCGATTAGCGAGAGGCAAGGATGTTATATGTATAGTAAAAAATAAAATAAAAGTTTCTTCTAAAATAAAAATAAAAATGTAAGTTTCTTAACCAAAGCAAAGAATTAGTACCACAAAAATAAATATTTGTTTAGATAAAACATAAATAAAAACAAAATTAAAATGTCTCTAGAATAAAGTAACTTAAATTAAAATTTCTTGTCAACTAAATAAAATATATTCCAAGAAATGTAACAATAAAAAAGTAAACTTCATACCTAATATAATATCTAAATATTTTGTTCTGAAAATATATGTATATTAAAAAAGTTGAAGGCTAAAAGTTGACGCGTCCGAATCTTCACTTTCTGAAGAGGAATCATTACCAGGTTGAATTATAATCGGCGCATCTAGATACACTATATGCCTGTTTAGTTTACGATATTCTCTGATTTTTTCCAAATAATCTTCCTGAAGTGCTACTATACGTCGTGATTCCATAATTACCATACGACTGTCAAGTTTTTTATGTTTAAAACCGCATTCTAATAAAACATTTCGTAGTGTATCTAAAGAACTATAATTATAATCAGGATAATCGCTTAATTTTTCTCGAATCATTTTTAACGTAGGAACTATATTTTTTTCATACATATTATAAATTATACGCCGTATTACATCTTTGGTAGCATCATCAATATTTTTTAATTTCATATTTTTCCGTTTCCTATTTGTACCGTGATCTATAACATCTCCTTTTTTAATTACACGATAAATTGTTGATTTTGATATTTTAGTTAATTCGTTAATACGTTCTATTATTTCTTTCTCACATTTTTCACGATTTTCGCTTTTTAAACGTTCATATATATTTAAAATAATGCGTTGACTTTGTACGTGTATATCTTTATTTTGAAACTCTATTCCTCGACAATAACAGGCTCAACTATTTCGGGATTTTCGGGCGTTATTATATTATCTTCTGTTTCAAATGGTCTCCAGAAAGCCATGGTAAATTAGTAAATACCTAATACAATATCTTAAATACCTTTTATGTAGTAATAAATATTTACCAATATGAACACTAAGTATAAACCGAACCACCTTGATATTATAATAGGTATTTCTGCACTGCACTGGACAAATGTAATAAATAAATAGGTAACATCCGAGTCCACGTTGACTCCTGACTGATATAAACTCAAACACCCACCGACCAACCGGATTGACGAATATTCTGATCCCAGCCAATCGTCGCCCATCGTCCTCAAAACATAGCCAATGCCGGCACATCTCACAAGTTTCCGTAATTGCGGAGAAACGATTTAATGAGTTTTTTTTATACTAGTGGGCCTGTCCGTTTTATTATCTTTAAAACACGTGCAGTCGTAGATGGTTCGTTCAGGCTGATTGCATTGCCAGTCTCGGACTCACCTGCACAATTTCAACTACCATTTGATTCTCGATACCATTGCTAAATACATAGGACAAAATATCAAGTTAAGTGCGCACAGTCCTGTGCTTTAACAATGACCAATTTCAATTGACTTCGTATAAACTATACCAAAATGTGTGTCGGCCTGTGATGTATTAATATGCACTAATTGCAATTATCGTATGGATCTCTAAATAAAATAAAACTTACAGTTAAATTGTGTTTTTCTTGTTCATAATTAGTAATACATTAAACAAACGAGAACTTGTACAAAACATAGGATTAATTAAATACAACATACGAGTAGAACACATATACGGTCTTTCTTAACGATACACAGCAATTGATAGTGGATTATCTATTGGTCGTTGTTTTTTGTTTTTAACTTCTAATACGTGTGCGCTTTTTTTGTTATTTTAAATATGTTAAAAAAAATATTATAAGTTTACATTAAGTACTACATTATATTTATAATATGGTAGGCCAAGTTTAAGTTTTCAATATCTGTTCTTGTATTAACTGATTTTTTCTTTTTTATGGCGAGCCACTTCTTGTACCAAGCCTTGTTACAATTGCTACTTGGAATGCTATAAATAACATTAGACATAAGTTCTATTGGCGTTTGTGATTACATTTTTGTGAAAACCCTTCTTTTTTATTGTTTACATTTTGCAGTTGATACCATGTATGTGCTCCATTATATTTTGACCCTTTTTAACACGCTTTTATTAGCTTCACTTGTATTTTTGTTTGTTTGCTTGTTTGTAACCGACTCTTTGAACTGATTTTGACCCATTTTAAACGGACAGATTTAATTGAACTTTGTACACTTACGAAGAACCGGTGACAATACAATAATTTCATAGTTTATATCATTATCCTGCAGTCCAGTATTTCCTCACCTATTCTCTAGTGAGACAAGTTAATATATGTCATGGGATTTCAAGCTAGGTAGCGGTTCGAGCGTAGTAAACGCGAAACGACAGACTCCTCCGGCATGAGTTGAATCCCACGGCTGAAATAAAAATATTTTTTTTTAGAAAATGTACGTAATATTTATAATATCAGATCATAACAATAAAATATAGTTTAAAACAACTAAAAAACGTTTCATAGCACATCAAACTAAAGTGAAAAATAAATATTTTAAAAAACTAAAAACATTTTTATCAAACTAAAGTAAAAATAATTATTAATATAAATGAAAAATTACAAACTAGTATTATTGGAAAAAAGCGTGGGCGCTTGCCATATTTTCGTATATCGAGCAACCCACGCCTTTTTTACAATAATACTATATTTTTCTTTTTTTTCGTTTATATTAATATTTTTTCTTTTTGTTTATCTTTAAAAGTTTTTTTGTTTTTTTAAATATATTTATTAAACTTACAGTTAAATGATACTGCGTTTTATCGAAACGCTACGAAAAAAATAATGATTTACAAAGTAGACTAAGGAAATAAAAGACAACCATCCCTTGTAAACGTCAAATTAGTTTATTAACAGTTGCATGTTACTTCAATTGCTAATATTGAAAATGTACATATGAAACTTGATATAACAAAGTGTGACAGGATATTTATTAAACAAATAAGAAATAAACAAAATAATACACGTTAGTTATAAAAGATGTTCAAAGTGCTGCCCTTCAACTTGGATAAATTTATTTATTCGCTTTACAAAGTTGTCGTAGCTACTACTTAACTGTTCGGGGGTAACCGTTGTTAAAGACATTTTGAATGTTCTATAAGTTCTAAATTTTGTAATATAGGGTTATATCACCTATCTTTCACATTCCCCCATATGAATAAATCTGGAACTGTGTTCTGGGGATCGAGGGGGCCATGCTGTACCTCCCCCCCCTATCCAACGATTTCCAAAGGTGGCATTCAGGGAATCTCTAGTTATTATGGCATAATGAGGCATAGCACCGTCTTGTTGGAAATAGACTGTTCTCAACAAATTATCCTGTTCAAATTGCGGATAAAAGAAATTTTCTAACATGTCCAAATATGATGGGGCATTGACAATTGGAGTGTTAAAAAAAAAAGGCCCAATTTTTTGTTTTGATACCGCACACCAAACTAACTTTTGGAAAGGATCTGACATACCGATGAAAATTTCTGGGATTTTCTGATGCCCAAACTCTACAATTATGCTTATACACCTTGCTATTTAAGTAAAATGATGCTTCGTCTGACATTATTAACTTGATGATGATCAAGAAAATGCCTATCTTTTCTACGTAATTAAGAGTTTTTCTACAAAATTGTACTCGTTTTGGAAAATCAGTTTCCTTTAATTCCTGATGAATCTGAATGTTATAAGCATTCAATTTTAGAACATTTTTCATAACAGTATGAACATTAGTTTTCGGAATACCTGTTGCGGAAGAAATTTTTCTTGTATATTATATTATAAAATCGAACCAAATTTTTCAGAAAGACCAGGTATACAGGGTGGGGCAATAGTGCGTCGGACCTCGATATCTCGAGTTCTACGATAGCTAGAAATTTTTTAAAAAATTGCAAGTAAACTGGATAAAAAAGTCTATAACTGGAAATTATTTTCGAACATACAGGGCGAGCCAAGACGAAATTACAGGACCAAGTGCCATTTTTTTTAAATGGAATGCTATGTATATCAGTACATTTTTTGAAGCCTCTTTCTAGGCTCTATTCATTCCTATATTATTATTGGCTATCTCCCAACCACTTTGATGTAATGAATTTTTTTTGTTGAAATAACCCCCGGGGGGGGGGGAAAAAAAAAAACCCCCCGGGCCAAAAAAGGGGGGTTTAAAGAAAAACTTATGTGAATACCAGTTACGATACATCTAATTAATATTTTTGAATCATTTTCATTTCCTAAAAATGTACAGGGTGGCCAAAAATTATTATTCAATTAAGAACTTTTTAAATTGAATTTTCTCAATGTTTTCAAATGAAACACCCTGTATATTTTTCGACGATGTGATGTAGAAATGAAAAATGAACATTTTTTGTAAGTACTTCCCTATGGCTTTCGGCTCTATCTCAAAAACTGATGAATTAATTTCAATTTTTTTTTTGTAGAAAGGTAGGACTTTTTTATGCCCTTTAAATATAGGGGATGTCATTTGAAATTCCAATGTGGAGTGGCAGGGGTGAAAGTGTGGAACATAAATTTCAATCGACAGTGGCTTCGAACTACCCCCTCGAAAACTATGTGTTTCTTCTCCAAATCGTGTTCACTTCAGGTCCAAATTATCTAGGTGCTATTTTTGAAATAAAGTTGGTTTGAGGAAAAAACGTCAGGAGAAGTAAATGTTGGACACATTACGTATTATTATTATTATTCCTTACTTTTAACTACATCTGTACATAACATTTATGTATATTATGATTATTAATGTGTTAACGCCAGTTGTTTGTAGTAATAAATATGCTAAAAACTGTTCGTTTTATTAGTTTGAACCACACGTATTACCAGAAGAGGATAGAATATTAAGTGAAATGTATCTACTCGCAGTGTGCCTTTGGTTTTAGAAAGAAATTCAAATTATGATAATAGCACATTGAATGACAAATATCTCGAGTTGAACCTGCCTCGCTTCACCTTATTTCGTTCTCACGATCCACAAATGGTGTGTAAGCCTTGTCTCTTGCAAATAAATTAATGTAATCTGCAAAGTGCCACCTTGTTCTCATTTTGTATTTTATTCTAAAGAGTTCTGTCGTTCTTTTTGATGAATAAAGTGAACTATAACTGGTTTTAAAAGCCTCACTATGAACGTGCTTAACGAAGACAATTAGCAATTTTTTTCTTGACACATTCTTTTGTTTAAAGTTTAAACTAAAGTCCGACTTCGTTCGGGAAAATTTAATCCTCAGAATACTTCAATAAATTGCTGCCTATTTGAGAATTATTTTCCATACTTTTGTTTATTTTAGTGTCCCTTTTTTCATCTTTTTGTTTTAGCAAACCACAAATATTATTTTCTTTTTTCTCAAATCTTCAATTTTCTTATTTCACCCAGGCGATAATATTTATAAAGTTATTCCAGTTTTTAAAAAAGAGACCCACCTGAAATTAACAACTATCGCGCTATATGTATCATTCGCATCTTCGGTAAAGTTTTAGAAATTCTATTTAACTATTTCTATACATATAAGCTACCGATGTACTTCGAACCAGTTGTCTCTAGTATTATTAGTCGATGGCTTTGAAGAAAGTTTAGTAACCTCCATTACCTTATGTGACCTTAGCAAATCTTTTAACTGTTTGTCGCAATCGATATTAGCGACAAAGCTTTAATTCTATGGAGTAAGAGGCATCCTACTTGAACTTTTCAGATCTTATTTCTTAAACCATACGCAGTGCATCTCTGTAAATAGTCTCAATTTAAGCTATACTAACACTAATAATGGCGTTCCTCAAGAATCTCGGTTAGGACCATTCCTTCTTTAATATTAATTAATGACTAATGACTTTCCAAATTGCCTAAGCAATAGTAACAGTGCTCTGTTCACGAATGTACATCCCAGTTATATTCTGATAAAAATGTACAGGCTCTTGCTCGAAAGATTGCTTTAGTTTAGAATAGTACTGAACAATAATTCTCTATTTATATATTTATATATAGTAATGTTTAAATAGTGACAAGACTTGAAACATATTATATTATTCAATCATAAAGTTGGAAAACTAAGCAGTCTGGTTTGCAAGGGGACATACTTTTCAAATCTCATCATAATTATGGCATTACCATGTGGGAAATTCTATTAATATTCACAAAGTGTTTGTATTATAAAGACTGGTCATTAGTATTTGACAAAATGTTGATTTCAGAGAGCACTTTTTCAGAAACCACAATATAATGCCTAGTATGTAGATTTTTAACTGTTTAATTAACATTCATAGAAACACAGTACGATTCTGATGTTCACACACACAATACCGTCAAAGATAAAAAATTAATTATTCCCAGATATAGACTGGTTAAATTAAAACATAATTTGTTAGACCTAATACCACAGATCGTGCCAAACCATAAGAGACACGACTAGCGGGTATGCACAGTTTACAGTTGCCTGTCTGAATACGAAGTCCGAACGAAAGTTAACGATTGCGTCGGAACACTATCTGAGAGGTGCATATGTTATTAGCTGTTTCTTTCGTGCTGAATAAACAAATTAAAATTACTTTAACTGAATAGATTCACTTTCACTGGCGTTCTTCTGTTAGTGTTCAGTCTCCCCACTCTTGTCACATAAGTGAATGCATTCAGAATTCCCTTCACCCCTCGAGATTAATTCATTTTTACGGTTACTTAATTCACTTTATTCTGTTGGTGTTTACATAACCTGAAATGAGATATGGATGTAAATAAATTAATTAATGATACAAATGTGGGAGGTTCACCTGTTTTATCCTATCGGTCAGACAACTTATACATTATATTTAAGTAGGATCGAAGCAAAAAAAATGACAGGAGGGTAATATTAAAATAATAAAATTTTCTGAGCAGTGGTTTTTTTTATTTTCACCAACCAATATAAATTTTTCCATTTTCAAAACATTTCAATGCACCAAGAAAAATAAAATTTATAACCTACGCTTATTTATCAATCCAATCGTAAATCTGTATCTACAAATACAGCCGTTCTTTTGGAAAGTGAACTGAAGTGAATATACTGTTCTATTTCAGTTAAATCACTCTCAGTACATTTAGTTTGTTCAGCACAAAAGAAAACAGCTATTTATTGTCGAAAGATACGAGAGAAAGTAGATTCAGTATCGCTAAAACCGCGGTGGAGAGTATCGCGTGTTCATCTAAAAAAATTATGAAATATATCAAAACAGCATACAATCAAATGTTGATTTTTTTCGTAAGAAGTATAGTATTTCTAAAAACATAAATATTCTCATAAATAATAAAAAAATTAATACCAACTACAAAAAATAAAATAATACGTAAATAAATAAATAAAATAATACGTAAATAAATAAATAATTAATTCTAATTAGATGGTCAAAAAGACCTCCTTCTTAAATAAGGCAATATCCCAACCTACTGTAAAAGGCCTTTCAGTCATTCGTGCTGCGATCGCCCCATCGTGTTGCCAACAGACGGGCGATTGTAAACTGCGCATACACCTAGTCGTGTACCTAGTGGTCTGGTTCGATCTGTATACTAATACTTTTATTGTATACTCTTTACTGTTATCAGTTTATACCGGGTTGGTGGAGTGGTTGGCAGAGCACGTGCTGGCAAGTGTGACTAAAAAAATCTCTCGATCGGCTGCGAGTTCGAATTCCGCCACCGGTATTGGCAGTGTCGGTCGGAATAGTTGTGTGTATGCGTTTTTTCGTAAGTGTAACCTTCGCCCGTGCAGCTTCAGCTATGGATTTGGGGGTTGTCTAATTTCTGTGGTGTTTTATGTATAAGTTTATTTATTTATCTGTAACATGACTTTCCTGATTTTCAGTCGATTTGTTATGGCAATACTGGGTGCTATGAAAAGTCTGTACAAAAACTACCACATATTCTCCAGATCAAAATGAAACAATTGAACCTAAGTACATCTATTCAAAACACGAAGTACATTTGGATTCAATCGTTTTATTTTGGTCTAGGATGGGGTAGTTTTTGAACAGACTAGGGTTCGCCCGACTTAAATCGTTTGATTTAAATAACGATTTAAATCCATGATTTTAATCAAGTGATTTTTTTATTTTAATCGAAGATTTAAATCAAAAGAAAATTCTGAAAATAAAAATACTATTTATTACAAAATATGAATCAACCATTAACATTCTTGATAAATAAGAAATATTTTAATACAAAACAGGTAGTTTCTAAAATAATTAACATGATTTTCATTATAAAATTTGTATAGGAACACTAATTGCCCTGCTTTCTCCACTCCTAAATTATTTCGTAAGTTGGAGTGAACGAGCCCAAATATAGAAATACTCTTTCCACCGAAGCTGATGAAGAGACAGCACATAAAAATTGTTTCAGTATAGGAAGAAGTTTCTCAATATCAGGGATGTTTTTTTGTGAAACCCACCACTGTAAGACAATAATATTGCATATTACCTCTTCTGAAAACATAACTGCGGCAAAAGGATCCATTTTTGCTTGAAGTTTTATAATGAGTGGTAGTAAGCCACTATTTTCATACATTTCTTGCATGATATTTAACGCTTGATCTTTTTTTGCGGCAGTCAATTTAAATTGTGTCAGATAGGAAAGCATTTTTTTTCTGTAATTTATCAAGTCCCACAGCTACAGGCTTTAAGATGTTTAGGTAATCTTCAGCTGCTCGTTTCACACCAATGTTAAACTTTTTGGTATATTGTTGAGTCTATTTCTTTTTTTATTCTCATCACATACTTTTAATAATTTCTCCCGTTGACTTGCATATATTTCTAAACAAGCTGCCATACTATTCCATCTCACGTCACTCGGAAGCGCTAATGTTTTTCCATCAGCCTGCTTTAGCCAGATGATTATTTCTGAAATACTTAATAAATTTGTGTAATATGTTCCTTGATATCCTTTATTTCTAAATATTTGCAGAGTAAATTCAGAAGGTCAGCTGAGCATCCATAAGTTATGACTCTAACATCAGCGTTTAATTTATCTTCTATCATTCTTCTCATAAGTGCCATGTTCGCTGCATTATCTGTTACAAACGATTTTACGTTACAGTTGTATTTAGATTTACAAGTCAAAATTAATTTGTAAGCAATCTCAGTTAAATAATCGCTTGTGTGAGGATTTCTAGATGTGTCTATTGTTTCATATAAACTGCGTGTCCATCTTCAGTGGTTATTGTGGCACAAACTACAGGCTAATTGTGGACATTAGACCAACCATCGATAGATATGTTTACGCTTTGTCCAGCCAGACTTCCAAAACATTTTGTTTTTTCTTCTTTATAAATTTGTTGTAAAAGGATTATAGATATTGTTTTTCCTGAAGGGGGTCTATAACCAGGTCTTAATAATTCGATCGCCTTTTTCACTTGCGGATTGTCCATACACCTAAAGCTACTATTAGTTGCAATTTGTTTGTCGATTTCTTGCTTTTTTATTTGCAGGTGTTCGAACAACAAAGTAAATTAGTTGGTGCGTCTGTCAGAAAAAAATCATAAAACTTGATTTTTTGATTTTTTTAAATAAAAATCATTGATTTTTGATTTTTTTTAAAATCATGATTTTTTCCAACCCTGGACAGACCTTTCAGTGACACCTTGTATTAATTATTTAATTTGATATTTATAATAAAAAGTTAGGCCTCCAAAATTATAATATCTTCAACAGATTCATCCCATAATCTAAACCAGTGGTGTCCAAAATTTAAACAAAAATAAACTAACTGTAACCCCTTCAGATGTTCGTGCGATTTGTTAGAAATACACGAGTATGTTTTCATATAAAAAACAGATTCGAGTGGTATACTAATAAAATACGAATTAGCTCTGTGACTGATGATAACCTTCTTTTAGTGATAAAATGCTAATATAAACCGGCAAATATTCCAACAGAAGGTTACTGAGAACGGTTTTACTCTGAATAAATAATTTCCAGTTAAAACCCCTGTAACTGATGCATTCATTGTTCTACAGCCATGTCATAATAATAGTGATATAAAAGTTACAGAAAGAATATCTTTCTTTTGCTTTGTGCTAATATTGATTACAATACTGGAAATTTAGTAATAAATTGCATTCGCAGAACTTATATATCACTTCCTATCATCACCAGACGACAAAGAAAGTGATGTGTGGAATGAAATTTAAACTTGGTATATTTTCACCCGAAGACAATTATTTTGTATTATTAAATTTCACACAAATCCTGATGGGCTTGACCGTGGCCTACTAAACATTGCCTTAAAATTTCCCTGAACTAAAGATTGCGTTTAATATGACAGTTGAATGAATCACTTTAGCTTTTATTTCTGCCACATTCTGTTTGTAGGGTTGTCCAAGAAATTTGTGTTAGTCAGCTGTATTAATTTAGAAGCAACAGTTTAATTTTTTAGTGTCGCTTCTTAGTCTACTGTAAAATTAATAAATTGCATATTTGTAAAAGTGTTCTTAAGAAATATTTTTCAATCTCATAGAAATTCTACAGCTGTACGCAATTCTGCAGCACTTGTTAAGGAACAGTCGCTGGTTTCTATTGTAAATTATACTCATATGTAGCTCATAGTCAAATCTGTTTAGCATATAGGTCAAAAAGAGGTTCACGTAGCTGTAAAAACGAAATATTTCGGATTTTGCATCTTCAGATCAATTATTTTGCCCTTATATAAACCTTGTGTATGGATGAATGCGAATATATATATATATATATATTTTTTTTGTATGATTGAGTCGTCATCGTTTATTATGTTGATTGGAAATAACTTTGATATAGTCTGCGAAACCTATATTGTGACGGGGCGTCCGGGGTCATACGCTAACTGTATTGTTCGCTCGTTTACTTTTCAATGTAGGTTTTTGTACTCAGTTTAGCTAGCAACAATTTAACAATTGTACAAAAAAGTATTAACTTGAAATAAAAGTATTGAATTTAACGTATTGACTACGGAGCAGTTACAATATTCAAGTTTGCTTAATATAAATTGTTACTACCCAGCAAGAACCGCGAGAAGGTATAAGCATTTTTTGCCAGGAAAAGATGGATATGGAATATTAGTATAGAATAAAGAGATTACTTAAAAAGTAACAAGAAAGCTTTAAAAACAAAATTAAAACAAAAAATGTCTCAAAATAGTAACATAAACAAATATTTTTCTCAATAAATGAACTAAAAATAAATTCTAATAGTAAAGTTATTACTATAATAAAAACAGAAAGACATATTTTTGTCAAAATGAAAAAAACAATAACATTAATAAATAATAACATCCTGAAAAAGAATGTTTCTCAAGCACTGAACCACGAAAGCACAAAAACGAAATTAAATATGCAGTTGATATCACAAAATTCACTTCCTCACTTCACATCACTTCACTTTACCTCACCTCACATTGCTTCTTCCTCTGAATCCTCGTCATTCTCACCCTCTTCTTCATTTTGAGATGAACTACTATCCTTGTTAAAATTTATAATAAATTTATTTCCACTATTTATATGAAATTTGGCAATTTTTTAAATACTCATCCTCAATTGTAATTACTCTCCTAATTCTTTTTTCCCAACCATCCTTGTTAATTTTCGACACTTTATTTTGAATTAACTCTACAACTTTTTTTATCGAATTTCGTAAAAATATTCCCTTTTTCTGACATTTTTCTTCAATTTACACCAATCTAATTCAATCGGGTTGAAAATACAGAAATATGGTGGTAATCTCAACACTTTGTGGCTATATCTTTCCGCTACATTATCTATAATATACTTCTCATAATTTTTCATTTGCAGGACTTCCAACAATTGTTTTATTATAATTTTCCTCATAATAGAGATCATGTTCCATTAAAAAAACTGTGTAACTCCAGCTTAGTAGAACTCTTGTTAGGAATTTTATACAGTTGTCTCGAATGGGTACTTCGTATTGTCAAGAACAATAATGCTATTCGGTTTTAATTTTGGAATTAGGGTATTTTCAAACCATTCCTCAAATATTTCTCCCTCCACGTTCTTGTGGTAATCCACCTTACAGTCTTCCATGTTTTTTCCGCACAGTGTCAATGCATTATCAACCCATCCATCAACTGATCCACAGTGTAATATAATCAACCGAGTCCCTTTATTAGGGGGCAATGAGATTGGTTGACATTTCCAAGATCCATCAGTCCATCCTTTGTCTACAGTGTCATGACTCATGAGTATCATACCAAGTTTCATCTAGATAATAAATTGGTCTATTTTCCCTTCTGAGTGCTTTTATCTCGTCTAGATATGAATTTCGCTAATCCACTATTCGTCTACTTTCCATAATCACCATGCGTTTATTAATAGTTTTATCTTTAAATCCAATTTTCTCAACCAAGTTCCTAAAGTTCTTTTGGTGTATTTTAGATGATAATCTATTTCTTTTAATTTTCTGTCTACCACGTCGATAGTTGGGATTTCATTTATCTGATACGCATCGTAAACTAAAGTTCTTCAAAGTTTTGTTAACGATGAGTCCAGAGTTTTCGATTGACCGGCGTCGGATCTTTGTTTTCTTGGGAGGGCACCTTCTTTCACCAGTTTGTGTATTGTGGGACGGGGAACGTTAGACAGAGATGCTGTTTCACCTAGTACATCCGAATCATACAAATTTGGGACATTAACTCGTCGCTTCAAAAGATTATTGTAAACATTAAGGCAAATTTGTTTCGATTGCTTGTTCAAATGTAACCGATTTTTTCTTACTGAAAACACTAATGAACTTTGATTTTCTTTGTCACTGTAATCACTATCACTTTTATTTTCACAAACACAATAAGATGCAGATGTAGAGGCCTCCTACGGCCGAAACATTTTACATCAAATGCCTTCTTAAATTATTTTCAAAAACACACCAGCAAATAAGCAGATTTAAAATAATTATTACTTATATTACACTATTACACAGCTCACTGCAATATGATAACCTTAAATTATTTTCAAAAATACACCAGCAAATAAATAGATATGAAATAGTTATTACACTATTACACAACTCACTGCAACACGATAACCTTTTTAAATTGTTTCATATTAAATAATTATTATTTATCTCATGATATTATACTTACAATATATCAGCAGTGCTAGAATGATTCGGTAACAAAATTAAGTGCGGCTCTGAAGTATCACAGAATATAAACTAAACTCCCGCCTCGGTCGCGTGCCAGCAAAAACAACAATCATCGTTCTCGCTTTAATGTAAGCAGTGTAAAAGACGGAAGATGTCATGTGTTATACATTTCCCGCCTACATGTCCTCCGCACGTCCCTTTACAATATAAGTTTAGCAGACTATAATTTGTCTTCAGATGTACGATACCAAAAATGGGGTTCCATACAGTTCAACATTGGGATGTATAAATGACTTCAATTCCAGGGTTGACGCTAGGTGATGTGTCGCTGTAACTAAAAATTTATGTTACTGAAGTGGCAAGAATAAAGCCCTAGTCGTTTTAAAATTCTTACAATGTTTGGTTTTTTTAAATATTAAGTTTTAAAATATAATTTTCTGCATGTAATTCTTGTAATTGAGTAGTTGAATACCCCCCTATGCTTGTAACTATTTTAATCTTCTTAGATATTAGAGCAGAATTGTAATAAAATTCTTTCTCATCATTAGTTAGATAATAGTTATAAATTGATGTACATACAAGATTACAAGAAACAAGGTTCTGTACGTTTTTTAATGATTAATGAAACTATATCAGTATTTTTTCAAATTTAAGGCATAAAATGTGTGTACGTAATCCTATGAGTTAACTCTTCCATTTTATATCTTTCTTAGAATCATTTAAAACATGACTTTTATTACAGATCGCACAAACTAAACAAATAATGCGAAATTACAGCTGTTTGGCCTAATTTTATTTTAAAAACCTTCATTCAAGGAATTTTCGTGTAAACATTAACCGCCGCTTTTCTTATAAATAATCAGCCAGATATAAAGCACAGATAAAAGGAGATAAACCAAATAAGCAGAGCCGTATTAAGTTCAGACCAGTGTGGAAAATGTGAAAAATGATGTGCTGCTGGCTGATGTTTTTAATGCTATGTTTTTAAAAGCAATAATGCCCAAATTTTTTAATATTTTGCATGTATTAGGCATTAATAAATACACCTTTTTTGTTAGTAAGAGGATATACTGAATTCACGTTTCTTTCACTATGCGACAAAAGTGCACCTATCTATATTGATTCCTTAACCTATCTTTGACATGAAAAATTAAATCTATGATCTCAAAAACATAAATCGATACCAAACACTCATTTGTATAATGTTAAAAAAAGTTGTAACAAAATTTAAACACATAGCCATTTTAAATTATAGCCGCCATATTGAATTCCCATCATTTTGGGCGAGGCCTCCTCATCTTATTTTCATATATAACCTACATTCTTACCTATGAGGATATTGTTGTTAGAATTTGCAGCATTTATAATATCTAGCACTGTTAAATGAGGAACCTACAATTTAGCTTCAGCAAAAAACTAACCTACTATGATGAAAAGTAAACCAAAAAAATGCAAAAACGTGTTAGTCATTTTTTTAACAAAAAAATTTAACCAAGAAAACTTGTTCAGAATCATCCCGAAAGACCAAACCCAAAATCTGGTTAAAATCTAAAAAAACCGCTGCCAATTATTACTTGGGGATCAAAACTTCCTCACCGCAGTAAAACTTGACGTGTGGTGGCGTTTATAATAAAAGTAATTTTTGGCGTTTCAAAAAAGTCACATTTTTTGACGTTTCAAAAAAGTCACATTAGTGGAAAGTCACTAATATTTTTTTTTTTGACATTGGGAACGATTTTGCTCATCACCGAACTCAATCTCTTGACCTCTAGAATGTGTGTACCAAATTTGAAAGCTTTATCTCAACAACTGTAGCTGCTATCGCGAACCACACAGACAGACACACAGACAGAACATTTTTTCTGTCTGAAATTTTTTGTGTATCGTCATAATTCGTCGAGATTCATCCAGAAATGCAATAAAAATTTTCAAAATTTGTGTCACGAATACATAACTTCCTCACTTTAAAGGGTCAGGAAGTAATAAAAAATGTCTCCCAAACTGATGAAAAAATAAAAGAATGTTTTTTGTTTCTGATCAAATCAAAAAAAAATAAGTTGTTAAGAATCGTCTCAGTGGACCAATTTATGAAAATATGTACGTTTTTTTTTTTTAACTAAATATTTTTTTTGTTTTTAACCTAATTTTTGTATTTAGCCTTTCGGGATGATTCTGAACAACTTAATAACATTTTTTATAGAAGACTACCTAATATGTCTTGCATTTTTTCGTTTACTTTTAATTATACTAGGCTAGTTTTTTAGTCAAGTTAAAATGTAGTTTAATCGTTTAATAAAACTTTACAAGCTTTAGTATATATGAAAAATATATATATATCAAATTTACTGACAAATAAAAAAAGTTATTGAGGTTTATTCATCCAAAATATTGTTACAAAAAGAACAAGAAAAGTTTAACCTATTGTTAATAAAACAAAAATAACTTTGTACATACCTGTCGAAAGTTATTCAAAATTTGCAAACCTTACCAGGTTACTAAACTATATTTCCTGCTGGGTTAATTGCCTTAGCATGAATCGTGACATGTTTATAAAAATAAAGTAACTTAAATAATTGATAGTATATTAAATTGAAATACTAGTAAATCTAAGGAGTTGTGATGAATGTTTCTCACACATTTGCTACATTTTTCTAAACTAGTTTTTCCAGCGCCATTCTTTGGCTTTATGTAAGTGTACTGTTGGATTTATAGTTACTGTAGGCACTTCTTGGTATATCATATCAAGATTTATCATATTAAATGCTCTCTTGCACCGAGATGCGTACTAATTATAAGATAATCCACACCTGTTTTTTTTCTAATGTACCACTTATGTTATTCAAGCATAATAAATAAAAGTGCAGCACTTTTGAAAATATTTAAAATAAATGTTTATATTCCGTTAAATTATCTTCTCTTAGGGAGTGTTTGTCGGTTTTCTTATCATGTAATAAAAACATTTCTATTTTCAATATACAATATAAAAAACTATAAAGGTTTTTTCTAAATACAAATAATTTATTATCGAAGAAATTTATTTTCATCTTTAAAGAGAATTTATAATAATCGTAAAGTAATTTAATGCATAAACTTCGAAAATCTATTCTCTGTCTATACTATATAGGATAAATTGTATTTATATTAATATGCTAGGCCAGGTATTAATTTAATATAGTTTTTTCTACTCCCTACATAGAAAATACTATTTTACTCCCTCATTTCAGAGAGGCAAACTAGTACTTTTCCTCCCTCGGGAGGAAAATACATTGCTTCCCTAGGGAGGAAAATACTTTGGCTCCCCTCTGGAAACAAACAAGTAAAAACTTCAAATAGCTGTAATAGTAGTGCATAGACTTCTTTTATTGATACACAAACTTCCTGAAAATGAATGCTTTTCTTTGAAACAGATTTTTTATTACTTATTTTTTATTTATAAAAATTGAAAACAGTTTAAATCGAGATTTAAATTAACATCAGTAACTAAATATTGTTAAAATGTATGGTACAAATAGTTAAGTTACTAATGGAGATTGCCCCTGAAGAAATATTGGCTCTGCTGGTGGAGATCAGTTCCTGTTTGTTGTTTTCCAAAGTCTTGGTCGTTGATGAATTACTTGTAGAAACAAAATTTTCAAAAAAAACAAGACAACGTTTTTTGGTACTTGAAGTAGTACTTTCTCCCGTAATTATTTGGCTGGCTACCTCACATTTTTTAGAAATACAATCATCTAAGTACCCTTCTGCTACTGCGTTTGTTCGCCATCCCCCATGTCTTTTTAGAGTGAGAATGTCACTTCCAGCATTGACTAATAACGTAGCTGAAGTACGGCGGAAACTGTGTCCAGTATAGTCTTTCGAATCATCCAAATTTAAAAATATTGCTATTCTGTATGGAATTTTGGCAATTGTGTTTTTGCCAATTACCTGGTTTGTACATTTCCCTTTAGCATAAGTTACAAAAAATCTAGAATGACATGTTTTAGGGGACCTACAGTCCAGATATTTTCGATACATATCCAAGACAGATACTCCGTTTAAAATCTCATTTGTTATTGTAAATGTCCTTTTGATATGTAGTTTTTTGAGTCAGGTATTTGCACCACCAAAATATCGCCTTTATCACTGATATCCTCAAGTAGATGTTGAAGGCTTCAAATCGGCGCATTTTTTTGGAAAAGTAAAATAGGACCACTTCTTCACATATTTTTCTTATTTGCCTAGTCTCCATCCAACATTTAAATAGCTGGTACTCTTTTTCATATTTTTCACGAGACTTTAACGGTAATAGATTTAACGAAACCACGTTTGCTTCTTCCAGAATATCTTGAGGAACTTCATCTTCACATTTGGAATACATTATTATAAACTTTTTGGAAGTTTGCTTATTTTGAAAACAAGAAGCAACCTTAGCAACGTTCCATGCACTTTGATTTTTAACAATATTTACTTATCTAAATACCTATTATGACATTTTGACATATTTGGTTTTTTGATTGTCATGCATAAGAAAATATAATAAAATATATGTAAAACCAATGTAAAACACTGTAAATGGTCGTAGAAAAAATCATATGTATTACACAGGAGCAAAGTGCCATTTCCTCCCTTGGATATTGATCAAACTATCCGCGGGAGGAAATTATGCACTTTTCTCCTTGTCATACAAATAGCTATTTATTTCAGATAAAATTGACATTTATTTTGCTTGTCGTTGTCAGTATACATATATTTATTTTATTGATTTTTGTGTAAAAAAAATCTACCAACTAATACAATAATTGTAGAGCTTCCTGTTGTAACATGCTTGGGTTTTTCTAATTGTGTTAAAAAAACACGGAGATATTAAGATGATAACCTTCAATATGACTCACTATTTGTATCTCGCGGCATGCCTGGTGTGAACTAATGAACAAATCATTACTAGATAGGATTAATATTTTATTTAAAGTAAAAGTAAACAAGTAACTTTTTTACCACTGTATATTTTAAAGCGGTGTTTTCATCATTATCAGGTGGCCAACATAAATCTCTAAATGGCTCATAAACTTTTTTCTATTGATAGCCAAAAACAATTATTTTATTGTAAATAAAATGCATATTTTATTAAATGGAATTACAAATATAACTGATAGTCCGGTCAGAAATCAAAAATCGAGGTCCTTTTAACGATATTTAGCCAAGGGAGCCTCTTTTTTTTGTGGCTTTTGACCGTCGCGTCATTTTGAAAAATAGCGGTCTGAAATTTCTTGTTATTAGCTGTATCTCGGAAAGTAAAAGAGATAAAGGATATTTATTTTAACAAAAACTTCTCAAAATTGCTAATTCTATAATTTTAATTCTTATCATGTTTGCCGTAACTCTTACCATTTTCGAAATATTTTAGAAAAATAGCTGTCATCTTAAAATTTCTTGTTATTAGCTTATCTTGGAGACTATAGAAGAAAATTTCTTAATAAAAAGTGCACAATATCATCAGTTCTACCATTTTATTTTTTTCCTACTTTTGCTTTAGCTCTTACCGTTTTTGAGATATTTAGAAAAAAGTCATAAAGGAATGATAAAATTCACTTATTGTTTTACTTGTAAGATATATATTTATGTAGTTTGATGTTCATTGCAAAAATCACTCATTTTAATGAAACAGTTATCTAATGCAATTATAATTAGAACAATAGCTAAAAAAGGAACTAAAAAAACAAAATTGGATGATCTAAGCACAATTTACAACTTTAAATTTATAGTTGGAAAATTTTTTTCAACAATTAATAAGTCAGGTTAAAACTTTCTTTTAAATTTATAGTTCATCAATTATTTGAAAATTAAGAGCATCATCATCTTTGTCTTCCTTCTCTTTACTTTCCTCAGCAGCTGCAACGTCTTAGTCACTATTATCATTTTGTGTTCCCCAAATGTCCACTGGTAGTTCTTCTGTCAAGTGCGTTACAGGTACTAGCATGTCTCAATTTTCCATCCACTCAATTACAAATTATAAAATAGCAAAAACACTGGCATAACTCAGTTTAACAATGGTACCAATATCCACGTTAAAAAAATTACTATAGTTCAATATCAACTTGTTTCAATAAATTATATCATTCCATAAAATACTAAAATTATTGGACTCATGATATTGAGCACTTTTTGTTCAAGAACTTTTCGTCTATATCTTTTAATTTCGAAGATAAATTTAATAACGAATTTAAAAATGACGGCAGTATTTCCAATATATCTTAAAAACGGTAAGTTACAGCAAACATGATAACATAAATTATAGAATTGACAATTTCGAGCATTTTTTTGTTAAACATGTTTCCCCTATCTGTTTTGCTTTACGAGATATAGCTAATAACAAGAAATTTCAATATGACCGTCATTTTCAAGATAACGGCAAAACGCCACCTAAAAAAAAGAGGCTACCTTTTTAAATTTGTTTCAAATTATCTAAATATAAGGTCCAGAAATAAAGAAAAGTTTCCCGCTTTGATGTTGACGGACGTCAGGTTTCTGAACAAGTAGGCAATTGTTTTATTTTCATAAAACTTGCTAAATAAAAAACACTAAATTCGTATTAAAAACACCTTAAAACGCTTAAAGATAAATACATTTACCATAGGAAGAAATATAAAAAAATAACAATCATAAATTTTCAACTCAATTTAAATCTAGTCGACCGGTGTGCTGTTGCATAAGAAAAATCTAAACAATAATAGATATGTGCGTTTAATACAGTAGAATAAAAATGGCACAGCTGTAAATGAATAGTTTATAATTTGAACAAAAACATTTTTTTGTAATTTCCGGCTTACCACTTGTCCACAATTCGTGGAAAGTTTGATCTCTGTACCAATCCTTACTCTGACAATATCATTCTCCTTATTATATATCCGCTGATATAATGACGTAGCGATGTTATCATGTTTTACTCAAAACCAAACATTTTTTGCCATATTTTAGATGGTCTGTATTTTTCTCTTAAAAAAAATGCATCATCTGCATGACTTATAATTAAATGTTTATTGTTAAATATGATACTACATATATCATTGACGAATGCATTGAATAACAATGGCTCTACTATGCTTCCTTGAGGAATGCCTATTTATGTATTTTAAATTTTCGACTTTATTTCTAAATCTTAGAGCTGTTTTAAGCAAATTGTTACCCATTTTCTAGTTATAGCCTTATCCAACATTATAATAAAAAACTTCAAAAACTATTGTACAAAGATCTTCCTATGTCGTAAGTACTCGTGTATGTAACCATATACCAAGTGATCTAAAAAAAAATAAACACGTTAATAATGTTTAAGAAATTCTTTAAAAAATGGATGCTTTCAAAGTTTCGCACCTTTTTCCATTAATTAATTAACCTGAGACATATAATTTAACTAAATATAATTAAAATAAATAGATTTTACCAGTTTAACTATTTATTAGGTATCTCATCAACTTCTCCTTTCATCTACTCTTCAATATACCTGGTAACTTACCTACAGCCCTTTTAATACAGATTTTTCTCTATTTATTTTTTCTTCAATTATGCTTTTATTTTCATAATCTTTTTTATATTAGGTGTAATTATGTTAATAATAATAATAATAATAATATTTATTTATTTGCCCAACAGAAAATCCACTTACAGGACAAAATGTATGAAATACAATAAGAAAAAAAATTATATTATAAGGGTACATAGTAGAATTAACTTAGACAAAGTAATACATATAACTACAATAATATAGCACTATAGGGTGACAATAATATAAAATAATAATGACAGCAATTTAGATCGAGTTATAAACATAATTATTCAATAAAGTAGGTAACATAACAATAATGGTGGGATAGTTAAGCTATGGATGAAAGTGTCTATGAATGGTTTCTTTTAAGGATAGAACTGAACAGAGATTAATATCACACAGATCAGATACAGAGTTAAAATTATGTGACATAACGTAAATAGGCGACTTTTTAATGACATTGGTTCTTGCATTAGGTGTGTAAAAAAGTGATATTTTGTCTGGAATTGAAAGTTGGCACTCTAAAATTAAGGAGTTCAAGAAGTGGTGAGCAGTCAATTTTATTATGAAGCAGATTGTGAAGAAAAATTAAACTGTTCATAATCCGTTGAGTCTTTAATGATGACATCTCGAATCTAGATAAAAGTAATTCGTGGTTAAAGCCTCGACCAGGATATACACGATCATTTTTATAAGCTAAGAATTTTAAAAATTTTCTTTGGATAGATTCGAGATATGTTGAATGGTTCTCATAAATTGGGTACCAAATTAGAGATCCATACTCCAATTTGGAACGTACAAGTGAATAATCATTCAACGCAGCGTCGTTAGTGAAAGATTTACAATTTCTGATAATGAAACCTAAAGTTTTTGAGGATGATAGTCCTAGATTGTTTATGTGTTCGGCAAAAGATAACTTATTATCAAACAGTATGCCTAAATCTTTTGTTAAATTTTGCCTATCTAACACTTGATCGTTTAGAGAATACTCATATAAAATTGGCTTATTCTTTCGCGAGTAGCTTACGACTTTACACTTAGATACATTTAGATACATTAAGATTAAGTTTGGAAGTAGTACACCATTCTATAAGCAAGTTAACCTGGGATTGTAAGAATAAGCAATCCTGTATTGTGTTAATCGTAGCATATATTTTTAGATCGGCTGCAAACAGGAGCTTATCACAGTCAATCACTTTAGTGACATCATCAATAAAAGAAGAAATAAAAGCGGTCCAAGATTGGAGCCTTGCGGAACTCCAGACGTAGCCGTATACGTATCCGACTTAAACCCATATATGTATGCTACGTACTGTAATCTATTATTAAAGTAGGAAATAAAGAAATTAATCAAACTGCAGGAAAACCCAAAATATGCGAGTTTAGATATTATAATAGAATGATTAATAGTATCGAAGAAGAAATATGTCTATTATCTATTACATTTTTTATTTATGAATATGATGTAATTCTTGTCTCTCCACAAATTCCTTACTTTTAAGAGTAATGCTTTACTTCAGATGTTCGCGGGACGTACAAGCTCACCACAGGCATTCATTGTTTTTGTAAAATTATTATTTACACTCTAATAAGAATTGTTAAATAGTACTTATTTTGTTATATTTTTTTTCGGCATTTTGAATTTTTTTGTTTTCTCTTATACAATTTAACCTGTTGCTAAACAATGTATTAAAAATGTTACGTTGAGATGTGTAAATAAATATTATTATTATTATTATCATTATTATATTATAATAGTGGCTTATGGCGAACAGATCTAGAAATATTTGTCAGATTATGGTTCAATAGGCTCATTTTCAAGATCACTTAATAACAATTTTAAAGTTGTTGATAAAACAGGCCGTTGGCCAATTAAAATTATAAATCGCATAAAAACAGAGGTATCTATAATTAACTTATTGTAAATAACGTAAAAATGTACATAGATTATTTATTTTTTTTAAAGATCTATTCAGCCGGCAGCTTTAAAATATTACTTGTTTATTTTTATACTTTATAGGCAGTAAATTTGATGACAACTTGATAACTGTTGTACACAAAATCATAGACACCTATAATTATTATATTTCGGCCGACTTGCAGCCCTATAATTTAATAATTTTGAAATACTACCTGCATCTGCTTCACAGACGGTTATTGGGTTACCCAGACTTGCAAAAAAACTAAGGAATGTTGAACTTTTTTATTTGTTAATATATCGTGCATGAAGCAAATGTGTTTCTATAGAATTTATATGTTTCGAGGAAAATATTATCTGTTATAGTCGCCTGAATCAAGGAATCGATATCGAGCATGTATAATAAATACATAATATTTATGTCTGTTTATTGAAACTTACCTTGAACATTCTTGTATATACTACAGATTAAAATTTTCGGAAACAGGACAAATAGGTTCAAGTAAAAACGCCCAGAGTTCATATCATGAATGTTGGCGTTCATGTCATCAATTTTTGTATGTTTCTAAGACATGTAGATTTTCTATCAGTTTACTTTATTATATATGTATGCGCAGAATTGTAGCAAAATAAATATAGTTTAAAAAAAACTAAAAAACACGCTTTTAAAGCACATCAAACTAAAAAGTGAAAAATAATTATTAATATAAACTGAAAACAATAATGAACGAAAAATACTAGTATTATTGTGAAAAAAGCGTGGGGCGCTTTGTGCCATATTTTTCGTATATCGAGCAACCCACGCTTTTTTCACAATATTTCGTTCATTATTGTTTTCAGTTTATATTAATAATTATTTTTCCCTTTTTAGTTTGATGTGCTTTAAAAGCGTGTTTTTTAGTTTTTTTAAACTATATTTATTTTTCACTTTTTAGTATTCTGGCGATCCTGATCAGGATAATGATATAAACTTATCAAATTATTGTATTGTTACCGGTTCTTCGTAAGTGTACAAAGTTTCAATTAAATCTGTCCGTTTAAAGTGGGTCAAAATCGAGTCCAAAGAGTCGGTTACAAACAAACAAACTCACAAACAAACATACAGGTGAAGCTAATAAAAGCGTGATAATAAATATAGTTTAAAAAAACAAAAACACGCTTTTAAAGCACATCAAACTAAAAAGTGAAAAATAATTATTAATATAAACTGAAAACAATAATGAAGGAAAAATACTAGTATTATTGTGAAAAAAAGCGTGGGTTGCTCGATATACGAAAAATATGGCACAAAGCGCCCCACGCTTTGTTCACAATAATACTAGTATTTTTTGTTCATTATTGTTTTCAGTTTATATTAATAATTATTTTTCACTTTTTAGTTTGATGTGCTTTAAAAGCGTGTTTTTTAGTTTTTTTAAACTATATTTATTTTTCACTTTTTAGTTTGATGTGCTATGAAAGCGTGTTTTGTAGTTTTTTTAAACTATATTTATATTGCTTATTGATGCTGATATTATAACATATTACCTGAGAGTATAAAAACAACAGGAGGGAACGTTTAGTGGTGGGGGCTATAGAAATCTTGGGACGGAAGTCGTCATCAACTACACCGTTAATGACTCATTGCTTTGGAATCAGGCCGTACATTTGTTGGTTAGAAATTTTGTAATGATTTATTGAGTATTAAATTTTGATTTATTACGCGAATTTTTGAGACAGTCTTGTAGATATTTGTTTAAATTTAGTGTATAGTGCTACCGAATAAACAATGGTGAGCTGTGTTGTGTGTGGACCTCAAAAACTATGAAATCAAAAAATGTGAAAAATGCAGTAACTTTTCACGTGTAAGTTTATAATATGTGCTATAAAATAATGTATGTTTATTTAGTAATATGAACCTATATTTACGCGAGCAAAAATCGTCGCTTTTTAAATTTATAAATAAATTAATTTTAAATGGTATTCTGCTTTGTTTTGTTAGCAGTGGCGGAGATACCATAAAGAAATAATGTTGATTTTTTAAAATGGAAATTTAACAGTGACAATTTAAGGATAAACAAATTTTTCATGATTCTTATGTTTCAACTCAAATTTATAAAAAACGTGGTAATTGTTTTCAAAATCA
Source organism: Rhamnusium bicolor (assembly GCA_029963845.1). Classification (NCBI taxonomy): domain Eukaryota; kingdom Metazoa; phylum Arthropoda; class Insecta; order Coleoptera; family Cerambycidae; genus Rhamnusium; species Rhamnusium bicolor. Next base: position 55,621 of record JANEYF010002605.1, on the reverse strand, counting down.
GTGTGATATTACTGGAAAGACATTTCTGTATTTTAGTGGTTACTATTTTTTCTTTTTTTAATGCTATTAGTGAAATTCTTATTAGTTGTACATACTCTTTCAGTTTTCCCAAGGACCCACTTCAAAGGCAGGCTTGGATAAAGTTTGTTGATAAAACAAACTGGCAACCAACAAATATGAGTCTCATATGTTCAAAACATTTCACAGATGATTTTTTTAGCTGTCTTATTCATTGTATTAATGTTTTTATTTTTTTAATTTTGTATTTTACAATTTTTCTTAATCTATGTGTTTTACTAAAATGTTTGCCTTATTGTACTTAGGGTATTCTGACTTATGTAAATACTTTGTACGTTAACATCAATAAATTATTATTAAAATTGTGTTTTAGTATCTGTTTCAGTGTTTGTTAGACAAGTACATTGCTCGAGTGTTTATAGGCAAGTTTGTCAAAGGGAAAACAAAGTATATTTTAAATATATAAATATAAGTGCGTTAATATTTGGCCGATATTTATTTTTCTCATTGAAAAAAGTTTTTTTTCCATTGGCACTTCCTGCAGAAATTAGGTAATTAGTAAAGAAATTGCGAAATCCTGTCCAATATCACTAATGATATTCCAAATTTAATAAATAATTATTCATGATAAGAAAAACAGAAAAATTCTCATAAAATTCCTTTATTGGTGTGACCGGTTTCGTGAACAAGTAAATTTACTTCACATCATCAGACAGGAATTTTTATAAATAAAACCAAGGTAGTCAAAATAGTTTTGCAACATAGTCAAAAGTAAATGTAAGATATATAAATTTTGTATCTAAATTAACTTTCTAATAAAAATTATAAAATTAAGGTGCTTTTTTTAACACATGCATACACTACAACAGTTTAAAATCTGTAACCTTCCTACGTTAAATAATTATTGTAGCAGACACCACTGGAGAATCGTCATTTCCGTCGGCGGCCATCTTGCTACACCGTTATGGTCCCAAGACAGAATGCCTTAGGCTCTCTCCTTGTATCTTTATACTCTCAGCATATTACGATCCAACAGATATTTGTGAAAAAAAAAAATATTTTTTTATTTCAGCCATGGGATTTGAACTCACGCCCGAGGAGTCCGTCGTTTCGCGTCGACTAAGACTTGCCCGCTCTGCCAACGATCGACCTGACAATCACGGAATATACTTACAGTATTAAGCCTCTTGCTCTCACGCAGAGGATACGTGAGGAAAGGACTGGCGATCCTGATCAGGATAATGATATAAACTTATCAAATTATTGTATTGTTACCGGTTCTTCGTAAGTGTACAAAGTTTCAATTAAATCTGTCCGTTTAAAGTGGGTCAAAATCGAGTCCAAAGAGTCAGTTACAAACAAACAGACAAACAAACATACAAGTGATGCTAATAAAAGCGTGGTAAAAAAAGAAACGTGTGTCTTCTGGGACTATGACAGCAGTACCGACCGCTCGCAAATGTAGTATTTGATCGATTTGGAAACATAAAATTGATGATACAAACGCCAACATTCGTGATATGAAGTATACTTTGCCTACATTTTGTTAATATACTTAAACTTCTATATGACTCAATAGTCAGTTAATGATATTAGGTACCATGAAATTTTCAAAACAGGAAATTTTTTATCACATCTTTAGGCATAACAAATAAAAAACCCAACCAGTTTAAAATCTCTGGCCATGAACACAAAAGTTTTTAATCTGTTGTGCTGTCTATATATTTTTTAAAACATTTTTTGACTTACGGAAATTGGTTGGATTTTCAGTTGTTATGCCTACAGATGTGATAAAAAATTTCCTGTTTGGGAAATTTCATGGTATGTAATAGCATTAATTGATTATTGAACCTTGAACAAGTTTAAGTATATTAAACGAAACGTAGGCAAGGTAGCGTTGTTCTTTTAACCCAGTTATCATGTTACCGACAATTTTAACACGAATTTCACATTTCATTCTTGTTTATAAATATTATTTTCATGAAATTTAGTAATAAAATACCGTGTCTTCTGTATAAAAATAATCGCATTAAACCCGTGGTAACAGTGATGCCAATATAGCAATCTGTATTTTATTAAAATTCATTCCGTTACTTAAGGTGGATTTATGCAGACACATTTAACATTTATCATTTAAGATTTAATATTTAGCATTTGAGTTAAAGTCTCATAACTAGAGCTGTCCGAGGTCACCTGGCCGACAGAGCCGTCATATGACTCATGTTTACATCATATCATAATACTTGAATAAGTACAGTAAATGGAAATAAATTTTAACAATAATGTTACATTTTATAAAAATTTGTATAAAACTCACCCTTTTAAGCAGATTTATGAAGTAGTTTGGTTGTCGTCATCACAAAGTGGGGAAGATCTATAGTATAATAGCATCAGGTATGTTTCTACAGCTGTCTCCGTCAGCGATGTTCGCTTTGGTGAAAAAATATGTTTTGCATTTTGAAAATGACCATTCGACATCTACGGATGTAATACAGGCATAAGTAAAACAATCTGTGAACTCACTTAACGAAGTTGTAGATGCATCATCTCAAATTTGTCTTAATTTGCTAAAATCAGGATCTTTCTGTAATACACTCTTGAATTTTTCACTAACGCGATTATTTTTTGCGTCATTTATAGCTTGTAGCTGTGTATTTACGTCGTCCACTATTTGCAGCGATTCCACTAACGACAACGAACTATTTTGCAATTTTTCTATTGCGTCGTGTAGTCCTCTATAATTGTTATTAATAGTTTTTAAATCTGTTTCAAGGGAAACGTCTTGAAAGCTTGTTTTCCCTAATAGCTGCAGCCTCGTTAGGGTTGAACTATAGTATCACAGCTTTTATTTGTTGAAAATATTCAGCATAATAAAAAGCCGCTTTCAACCACGTTCTCCAACGTGTAAGAATCGGCTCTGGTGGTTCAGGGATACCAGGACACTGTCTGTGAAATGCTCGAAGCCGTTTAGGAGATTTGAGAAAAACTTTTTTGTATTTGCTATTAATTGCATCTACCTCTGGAAAACATTTTCGAATCGTTTCTGCCACAAGATGTAACGCATGCACTTTACACGTAACATGTAAAAACCTACAATTGTCTCTTTGAAAAGAACGGCCTACCATGCGCATTGCCGCAGCACCATCAGTAGTCACAAACATCAATACTTGACTTGTTGAAAGTTCAAATTTTTCGAATGTCTCCAACACCCCGTAATTATTTCGCCAGTACACGCAGTTAGTCTTTTACTAGCTAGTAAAAGTGGAAATGTTAGTTTAAGAGGGCCTAGTACACGTACTATAATATTTAAAATAGAATTTTTTTACAATCTGTCGTCTCGTCAATACATAACCAGAGCCGTGTATTTTTTTAATCCACATTTAATCCTATTTACAATGTCTTCACGAACAGCTGGAATATATCTACGTAACGATGTACGACTTGGTAAGTTCACCTGGGGATTGTATTTATTCCAAAACTTCGAAAATGGTTGTTTATCCAGTATGTGTAGCGGAATATTACAGGCTATTAACATTAACAATAAATCAAACATAAACTGAGTTGTCAAAGGCATGCCATTTTTTTTATTTTGATGTTGCACGGTGTTGATGACGACGACAATCTGTTTTGTGCCAGCACATTAAGTCTTGATTACAAACTTTACAAATTATTTTACATCCGTCATAGAATAAATCCGGAAATTCACCGATAAATTTATTCACTGTGTCCGCGTACGGTCGTTTTTTACCCTTTGGCGCGTTTGACATTATGTATAATTTATAGGTACAACCTCACGCATTAACCTTTCAAATAAGACTACAGCGTAAATCACTTCTAAATCGGCACATGTGACGCCATCGCAAGACCGTAGCTGTACTCCAGCCACCTCGAACAGCTCTACTCATAACGTAATGAACCAATTTATGCAGCACATTTATTATTTATCATTTTACATATGAGAGGTGGCCAACTTTTAACTTTTAGATTAAAGGTTAAATGAAAATCGTACTAAGCATGCATAAACATGTGAGTTTAGGTTACAAATCCCCAAACCAATTTATTGGTGGTTGTCATCATCTGGGCAGGAGCAGAAACTTTAAATTTGATTGAGAATACTTCTTAAACGAAAAGTTATAAATAAATTGTGCATAAATGCATATTGTCATTCTTAAATCTCCCATTTAAATGCTAAATGTTAAATCTTAAATAATAAATGTTAAATGTATCTGCATAAATCCACCTTTAATAGTATTATATATTCGCCATTATTTCACTATTATTATTAATATAAAATACATAGGTATTTTTATAGGTGCATACCTATAAACACCAATTGACTACATTTGTGACGGTCCTATTTTTGAATGAAATTATGTTTTCAGGGCAAACAAAATAAAGACAAACGATAATAGCAGGTAAAAACCCAAATCAAAATTTTACACTCTTAAGAAAAGTTTGCTTTATCGTTTCTGGTGTATTTATAATTTTATGACTAATAATAAGTAAGTTACATAACTAAATACAATGGATCTGTAGTCTGAAAATGACCGTTGCCAGTGTTGCCAGGTGGGTAAAGAAAAATATCCCACAATGCATTTTAAAATGTCCCTCTAATTTTTTATTAATAATAGGGAATATTAAAAACATCTCATTTAGAAATTTGTATTATCAACACATATATTTTAGCACAAAAACACAACTGCGTATAACGTTTAACAACTAATATAACCTATAAATTTTGTCCTATGCTGATCAATACAACTAAAAATTTGTCGCAGACAATTTTGTAACCTATTGTACATTTCATGTATTATTTTGAATTATATATAACTATATTAAATAGTTTAAAGTGTTCATGTAAAAAAAATTCGTACGGTTTGTTTTGCCAGCAGCAAATGCAGACGGATGATACACATTGAATTCAACGTATCATCTCCAATCCTCTTTCGTTTTTTAGTTCTTATATAATTGATGATAGAAAATATTCTCTCAGCTTCAGCATTGCTGTGAGGTAGTGATAAAACAGTTTTGGCTAGTTCATATATATTTTTAAATTTATATGTATCAGTAAAATCTTTGTATTGGGATATTTTTTTTCCACATATTGTCTACAGGTAACGAACTTCATATTTTTTATCTCATCATCGTCATGCAAATGGCAAGTAGCGCCATTCATTAATAGCATCTTTATTTATATATATCGTGTTTATTTATTTGAACTGCGACATATTATAGGTGTTTTCAATTTGTAACAGACGTTTTACATTTAAAATATGACAATACAGCTTATATTTGTAACATGCCGTCACCCACATTTAAAATACAGTTTTTTGTTTCTTCGCTATTTCAATTAATTACGCGAGTACATAAAGTTGTATTTTGCAAGGAATTAGTAATATACAACAAATAAAATAACAGCGTGAAGGTTATTAATTAATTCCAAAAAATATCGTGCACAGTATTTATTGTCATTTTATTATGAAAGTTGTACATAAGCCCGTAACTGGAATGACTACCTGAGATGCGATCCTTAGTTATTATGAAAGTTACGGCAAAATATAATAAATAGTTTATTATCACAGTGGCACATCGACTAGACATCTATATTAAAAACTAATTCACATTCAGGTCTTGATTTTTTTTTTGAGGTTGTTAAAAATTACCCTATATATAAAAAGCCCCAAAAAAAAGCACATCTTACATACAAAACACGTGTCCGTTTTGACGTTTATAAAAATCTTTTGTCGGTTGAATTGTTATATCCATTTAGTCACCCAGGTAAATGGAGAGACCCACTATGGAACAACTCTAGTATGAGATTTATTCTTAGAAGTTTTTAAGAGTCCTTTTGTGTGAAAAAGTTCATTGAAAATATTTTAATTACCTGCGGCAATATTCAAGAATATAATAAGAAACATCATTAAATCATTTAAAAACTAATCATTTTCAAATTCTATACATATATAATAATATATATAATTCTATACATATATTAAAACTTAAAACTTGTATATCCCGAGATACATCCTTTTCGTTTGATAGTAAAATCCTAGATTTATATAAGGTTCCTTTGACGCAATTTAAATACTTAATAACAATTTAAATGTTATTGTTATTAATAATTTTTTTAGGAATTCCCTACCTTTTCTTGGCTTATAAGTTTCATGGTAAAATATGTTACACTAAATTCTGCCACAGCGTCATTGTTATTAATAATCATGTCTTCTCTTCATTGTTAGAAAATTTTAGGTACCTCATTCATCATGTAACAACAACTCACATGTTTATTATAATAAATAATCATGTCATGTATGTTCATGCAAATTAAAGACTGAAGAATTTATTGCAATGCATAGATATATAGTATAACTCAGGCTAAGTTACTGACCTTTTCTTATGGTAGATTTTTTTGTTGAACCTGTAGATTTACTTTTAAAAACTTAAAACAGTAAATCTTGGTAATTTTCTTTTCGTATATAGTGAGTGAAATTACAAGCAAAACGAATGTTTATTTTTTTATAGGTTTGAAATGTAACTTTCGTAAGACGACACTAAGTAAAAACACCAAATTCTTATTTAGAACTTAAAGAAAAATAGACAGTCCACTGCGCTGTCGAAGCGCAGTGGGCTTGAAGCATGGGTGAAGCGTTACTGTCTGCCGACTCCTAGGTTCAAATCCCTGCTTCGACCCTGGATTAAGGGGGTGTCTAATTTATGTGGTGTGTTTTCTCAATAATTTTGCCTCCTAAATCTATATACAGGGTGAACCAAATTAAGTCGGCATCGTTGCTAACTCCTTTATATTTGGCCCTACGACCTCAGCTAAATTGACAAACTAGTAGAATTTTTTTCGGTGATGATGCAAAACAGAAAAACAATGGAGCATTCAGTTCCGGAGTTGTTTCCAAAAATGTATATTTTTTAAATGTATGTTTTTGCACTAATCGATATAAAATCAATTTCTGAACAAAAATGCCTTTATTACTTTTTTTGATAAAATTGAAAATAACTGAGTTAATCAAAAACTGTTTTAAACCCTTTAATAATCAAGTAGCCATAAAACAAAAAACATTGTCAGTTATTCTAATATGTCAACATAATAATTATTGTGCTTGTTAGTTTCTGTTTATCTCAGTTTTGTCAAAACGAAAGTTTCTTTTTCGCATACTGAAAAATGTGAAGTGCCGGAAACATATTTAATTTGTCAGAAAAAGTGCCAAAAAGCGCCTCAACGTTATAATGAATTATTCGTGACCATGAAGTGCCAAGCCAACATTATTTTTTTAAGCTCAAAGCTCTATCGAAGATTTAAAAATAATGAAACTGTTTTTGCCAAGAAAAGAACAAAGAATACTTATATCAGAGCAAATGGAAATCATTTTTTTGGCATATTTTGAAACTCATTCTAATAATTCCATAAGAGATTTGTCTAATGAAACCGGCATTGCTTTTATTACCATTCGAAGAATTCCGAAGGAACACAACTTGCACCATACAAATATCAAACTATGCAAACTCTAGAAGAAAGTGACAGCGACAGAAGAGTAAGGTTTTGATATAATTTTATTGAGAAATGTACTCAAAATCCAAACTTTTAACGAAACATTATCGTGATGGGGCAAATTATTCTAATCGTGGCATATACAATAGGCAAAAAAATCACCATTATTGGAGAAAACCACTTATCCAGAATTGTTCGTCCATATTTTTACGAAGGTCCATTGACAAGATAACGTTACATTGAATTTCAAACTATTATTTTGGAAGAATTTTTCGACGATCTGGAGTTGGACACCCGGCAAGAAATCTATTTCCAGTTAGACGGGAGGAACCTGCCCATAATTTTTATGGAGTCAGAAGAGTTTCACGGAAATATTTTACAAATAGGTGGATGGCTACAAATAGTCCTGTTCAGTATCCCCGTCGATCACCGGACATAACCCCTCTAAATTTTTATTTTTGGGGACGCGTAAAAATTTTGGATACAACAACGTAAACGAACTACAGAATTGTATTAGAAATGTAATAAATTCTATTGATAATAAGACTACACTTAAGGGCAGTTGTTATGAAAAGAGCCCTAAAATATCTTGAAATAGGAGACGACGTTCTTGAACATTTAATTTAATTATTGTTTACATTATTGTAATTATAAAATAAATTATTGTTCTTTTCCATGACTACTTGTCTGTAGGGTTCAAAGCACGCGTTTTTAAATCTCGATCATTCTCAATTTTATGAAAAAATTGTAGAGACATTTTTGTTCAAAAATTGATTTTACATCGATTGGTGCAAACATATTCAATTAAAATATGCATTTTTTGAAATAACTGAATGCTCGATTGTTTTTCTGTTATCACCATCGTAATCAACAGAACGAATTTACTAGTTTGCTATTTCTTCTTAGCTCCATTAATAACGGACTGGTTCCCACTTAATTTGGTTCACACTGTATATAATTTAAGATGAGATAATTGAGAACGTTTTTGGTTATTATGAAAAAATTAAGAGCGATTTACATATTTAAGTTGACAACCTCGCTTAATAAAATCAATAATAATAGTTAATAAAACGTGTGATCTTGGCTATAGATTCCATATGCACACATTGTTGTATTCCTGTTGACAAAATAAGAACGTAATTACCGGCATTCGTAATTACTACTAAATAATTTAATGAAAATAAAACTAGTATTTGAGACATACTTAAATAAATATAGTTTAAAAAAACTAAAAAACACGCTTTTAAAGCACATCAAACTAAAAAGTGAAAAATAATTATTAATATAAACTGAAAACAATAATGAACGAAAAATACTAGTATTATTGTGAAAAAAGCGTGGGGCGCTTTGTGCCATATTTTTCGTATATCGAGCAACCCACGCTTTTTTCACAATAATACTAGTATTTTTCGTTCATTATTGTTTTCAGTTTATATTAATAATTATTTTTCACTTTTTAGTTTGATGTGCTTTAAAAGCGTGTTTTTTAGTTTTTTTAAACTATATTTATTTTTCACTTTTTTAGTTTGATGTGCTATGAAAGCGTGTTTTGTAGTTTTTTTAAACTATATTTATATTGCTTATTGATGCTGATATTATAACATATTACGATCCAACAGATATTTCTGAAAAAAAAAAAAAATTTTTTTATTTCAGCCATGGGATTTGAACTCACGCCCGAGGAGTCCGTCGTTTCGCGTCGACTAAGACTTATTCGCTCGGCCAACGACCGAACTGAGAATCACGGAATATACCACAGACAATATAGACTGAACATGTTAGAGCTACCGGTGAAGGCAGTTGAAAGCCTGGCCGTAGCCTAGCAGGCCTCGTGCTGTTAGTTGTTATCAGACGTTGATGCGGTGCACATCGCTTTTACTATAATTTTCACATATCAGCTGGTTTTTATTTATTCAGCTATGGGGAAATGTGTAGTAGAACATTGTTAATGAGCAGAAATCAAAAGTTTCATTCTTTGAATAAATAAAAATGTTAATATGTAAATTAATTTCATCTATTGCGTTGTCACTGTTTCGCAGTAGTTTGCGCATTTCCAGAGTTGGCTTTAAAATTTTGTTTGCCCGCGTACTAAAATAGTAAATTTGATAATATATTAATGTATTTTGCATTAAAATTAATTGACTGCATCTATTTAACCTATATTTTATTTAAAATTAAAAAATATGTAAACGTGACTAAAATTAGAATATTAACCATAATACATAAAAACAATCGTTAATTTGTCTTCAAAACTTAATTTACATTTTTTTATATTCTATCCATTTTTCGGATCTAATATTATTTTCATGTCATAACAAGTCTAGAATTCAAAAACTAATTGCTTTTAAAGTTTTAAACTTTATACAAACAAAATGAAACTACAAAATACTTTGAAATATTTTTATTGCCATTTTAACTGTTTTAAAAAGTTAATAAAAAAATAACTACAAAAATTTTTTTGTTTCTATTCTTTAAATATTGTTACTTTATTTAAAATATGTCTTTTCGTTGTTTTCATAGAATTAAATATTTTTGTTACATGATTTATTCTTACATCAATGTACTTTTCAGAAATAGCTCTTACAAGTTCGATTAAATGGCTAGAGTTGTGGGGAAAATTATCATATTGGTGTTCACGCACATTACTAAATATGTTTACATTTAAAAACTTTTTTAATACATGATACACAATTTTATTTTTTTTAGTTTGGGTGTAATTTTTTTATCATTGTTAAACAGTTTTATTACTTTTTCTGTTTCCTGACATACCGTTACATCTTCAGACGGATACGTCAGACCACCACGATCTTTAATAAAAATTAATTCACTATATGAACAGCATTTTATTTTTTATTTTTAGTTACGGATCCCATTTTTATTAAAAATGAAAAAATTTCCTTCGAAATGAATAGAACATATACGTGAAAATTTTGATGGCACCCAATCTGTTTATCTAATAGCTTTTAGCCATTTTAATTTAACTCCAACGTTCTTTGGAAACCTGTCAAAAGAAAAATAATATTGGGTCCAAAAAATAGATAGAAATATAAAAAAAATATATGTAAATTAAGTTTTCCACACAAATTAACGATTGTTTTTATGCACTATAGTTACTGCTCCAATTTTAGTCATTTACATATTTTTTAAATTTAAATAAAATTTAAAATAGATGCAGAGTAAATTAATTTTAACGCAAAATATATATTAATGACTATCAAATTTACTATTTCAGTACGCGGGCACATAAAATTTTAAAGCTAACTGGAAATACGCGAACTCTACCACGAAACAATAACTCAGCGCAATAGATTTATATTTTAACATTTTTACTTACCCAAAGAACGAAACTTTTGATTTCAGCCCATTAACATGATCACTTCTGTTAAAACAATTTTCTACTAAACATTTTCCCATAGTTGCATAAATAAATACCACCTACAACTGGATTCATAGACACGAGTCTAAATTCTACTTCATCCGACCCTGTTTAAAGTAGGCGTAGCGCGAGCTACCTCATACACACTCCGCTTCCCCGCATTTTGCATTCAACGGTACCCATACAGCGAGATTGACGGGTTTGGTCTATTTTGTCTGTGGAATATACTTACAATATTAAGCCTCTTGCTCTCACGCAGAGGATACGTGAGGAAAGGACTGGCGATCCTGATCAGGATAATGATATAAACTTATTAAATTATTGTATTGTTACCGGTTCTTCGTAAGTGTACAAAGTTTCAATTAAATCTGTCCGTTTAAAGTGGGTCAAAATCGAGTCCAAAGAGTCGGTTACAAACAAACAAACAAACATACAAGTGAAGCTAATAAAAGCGTGTTAAAAAGAAATTATACAGGCAGCCCTGGTGGAGTCCAATTTTGAAAAACAAACTATAATCCCGCTATGCGAAATATAGTAATAATTATTAATGTAAGGGGATAATGAAATTATTTAATTTCATAATCCCTGCCATTTTGTTCGTATTGCATTAAATACGTATCCGACTCCCGTCCCCACCCATCAAAACATTCAAGTAAAAATGTCACGGTATCCTTCATCAATGTCTACTGAGGAAAATAATTTTATTAAAGATATATAAATAATTTTAGAAAACCTGACACAAATTGAGGCAGTTCTTTTTTTCTGTTTTTTATTGTGTAGTCAACAAGCTTTCACTTTCCTATTGATGTGTGTGTTGCAAGAAATAAATGGTATGAACACGTAATGTTCCGAGAAAAAATACGCATACAAACAACAAAATAATGAAAGGAAAATCGTCTATTTCCTTTTCGCTGATGACAAACTGAAAACAAATATCGCGTGTACCGTGTATTCGTGTCAAGTGTCTATATTCCTTATGTTTTTTGTTCATTACCAACAGCAATATTAATTTTATTAAATACTATAATCCCAAGTAATTACACAGGTGATTAGGATAAGTTAGCAGAAAGAAAAGATGTTATAAAACGCAAATTCCAAACAAATTTCTTACTTTAGTCGCTTGTCGGTCTTCTCAATGGGAAGCTGACGAAGATATAAATCTGGCATTTCTATGCAACCCTCAGAATTCACGTTCCCACAAGTTTTTGTGGCACGATGTAATTTGTAGATAACATGGAGCAGGGTTGGTATTTCTTCCATGAGGCAAAATGATGACCACCTACATAAAGACCAGGTTAAGAACATGATTAATAGTTGTACGTTTAGATAGTAAGGAGTTGACCACAACATAACAACAAATTGTAGGCCACACTCATAAGCTTAAATTTGGAATGGTGATGTTTTAAATTTTACTACCAGAATTAAAACCAACCAACAGATAAAAAATCTTAACATAGTGTTCGTAGTAACACTGAACAAACAACTTAATAATTGACTAGACTCACAGTCTCATCGATTTAGTCATGTTCCAGTTTGTTTGTTCACTATTTCTGTTAAATGTTTATACCGTATTTATGTTCATGCATGTTAAGGTTATCAGTTTACAAGGAAAACCTAAATAAATAATCCTGAGGATATCTTTAAAGGAGAAACGTCGACTATTTGAAATCTGATTTTCTCCTTTTTTTACCAATCCCTAACAATTTACTAGAAAAACATTTAAAATTCATGTAGATACTATTAATTAAAAACTAATTATAATATTTCAGCAGCTTCAAGAGGGGAAAGTGCACCGACCCGGATCTCTGGGGGACATGTGTTTTCTTTGGATTAATAAAGTGTACTGAATATTTGTAAAAAATGTATTCCTAGAAAAATATCTTTTACCACTATCAATAGGAGGGCCAACTTTGTTATAGTTAATAACGCGACAATCAACCTCCAAGTAATAATTGTCTTTAACTTTGTTCCTGTACATATTTCTCATGTAGATTACGGTTTTAAAATGGACATGACAGAAAAATTCTGAACTGTAAGTTCTAAAAATTAGAAATAATACCGGTGTATACATTAATTATTTATATTATTTAAATTTTATCTAAATTTAGAATGAAAAATTTGCATATTGGTTGGAAATTTATTTCTTATTGATTACCTTGAGATTATATGTGGGGAATTTTGCAGAACAATTGAATATAGAAGATGTTCTTATATTAGATGAAATTACAAAATGATTAACAATTTTACAATCACTAATTTTTTTGCCTAAAAACCGCGAATTTTAAAAATTCATAAACAAATAAACATATGGATTAAACACCTCATCCCGTTTCTTTTTACGAGTCGGAGGTTTGAATGCATGAATGAATTTTTACCAACATTTTTAATCCAAACTCGGTTAAAACTAAATCAAAATTTATTGTGAGTGACTGATCTAATGGAATATTTTTTGATAATTTTGAGGTGTAGCTTTTTTTAATATCGCACCTTTTTACATTGTTAAAAACTTTACTCTGTGGCCGTATTTACGCCTGTGAATGATCACAGACTAAATTTAACTTCTGTAAAAAAATTACTCGATACATCTGGTAATCTGACCATCTTTCCTGTACCAATTCATCTCCAAAATCATAATTTTTAAAATAAAAACTCTGCTGTAAGCATATTTTTTTAGAAAAAATCATATTCTCACAAAGTGAATTGATAGAAGTACTGATAATTTGACAGTTTAACAAATACCATTTCTAGACAGTTGTTATGAAACGAATCACTCCAGAAAAATTGTGTATTGGAATTCATTCGCGGTTTTGAAACTATTGAAACAATCTTCGAATTTGTCTATACTCAAATTTATTTCCGGTCAAACCCAATAGAACTATTGAGAATTTTATAATAATAAAAACTGAGTGTTCAGATGAGGCAAACCTTTTCATCACTTGTGAAATTTTTTGGTAATACCATGCATTTTTTTTCTCGAATCAGTCAATTAAATTCTTTGAGCAATTGTCCATGAGATATATGCGGAAAGTTGTTTTATATAACAACACCTTGAGCACTTTAGAACCTATTTATGTGAATATTTTTTACATAGTTTGGCTATAAAATAATTTTCCGAAATTTCTGCCGTGTTATGTTACACCCTATATTTCTTTATAAAATTGCCATGTCACAACAAAAATTAGTTATCCGTTTTGACGCCGGCGTTAAATTATTTACCATAAGGGGTGTTAGAGGAGTGTTATCGGCAGCAGGCAGGAAGCCGAGAAGCAACAGGGTGCAATAATGCGATGATATAGTTTGTTCCTAGAAAGAAGGCGGTGCGAGTCAAAAGCACTAACAAACGATGACACGACATGAAATATAGACAAATCTATTGACCTGTCAAAATGTCATTTAGTTTTGTGACAGTTGTATTATCACTATTCTTTCACAGTTTTGATGAACATTGAACCTACCTAGATCAAAAACTGTTCACACTGAGATTACATTGTGTTAAATATAAATAAGTTTGGAAATATTTCGCTTTACAAATTACAAATAAATAAATATTTAGAAACGGCAAATACCTTAAGAACTTTGTCATCATGACGAGTGCTACAACTGAACATATGCAGTAACACTGGAGGATTGAACATGACTTCATCATAATATAGTAATTTTCTTGCCAACTGCGGATCAAACTATCATTTTGCCATATCATCAAAAATGAGTAGAGATAAAATAATATATGAATGTATTATATGTATTTCAATTAGTAATGCACCCTCCCCAAGAATTATCGCATCACCTACAATTTACTGTGTGATGTTAAATTTTTTGATTTGAATAATCTTTTTTTGCACTATGGGTTGACTCATTAGTCATTAGGAATATTATTGTCCTTGATATTGATTTTTTTAGTAAAAATTCAATTTTGTGAAAATTCGTAACTTTGTGAAGTGCACCAGCAAAAACAGCACATTACAATTTAAAGAAACTCTCGCCTGCTTCTTTTTGGTTCACTTTAATATCTCGGTCAAATTAGATATACAGGATGAACATAAAAAGTAACAATATAGACAATTTTTATAAAATTTTTACAAAAACAAAACAGCACAATATTTTCAATACTGGTTACTTCCCACTCTCGCACTAATTACACAAAATGAAGAAATTAAAACTAATCAGCAGACAACTGTCGTATTAAAAACTATAATAAGACATTTGCAATACAAAATATAAAGAACAGAGTACGATATTTTCAATACTGGTTACTTTCCACGCTCGCACTAATTACACAAAACGTAGAAATAAAAACTAATCAGCAAACACAACTGTCATATTAAAAACTATAATAAAACATTTGCAATACAAAATATAAAGAACAGAGTACAATATTTTCAATAGTGGTTACTTTCCACTCTTCACTAATTACACAAAACGAAGAAATAAAAACTAATCGGCAAACACAACTGTATATTAAAAACTATAATAAAACATTTTTTTGCAATACAAAATATAAAGAACATAGTACAATATTTTCAATAGTGGTTACTTTTCACTCTCGCACTAATTACACAAAACGAAGAAATAAAAAACTAGTCGGCAAACACAACTGTCATATTAAAAACTATAATAAAACATTTGCAATACAAAATATAAAGAGCACAGTACAATATTTTTAATAGTGCTTACTTTCCACTCTCGCACTAATTACACAAACGAAGAAATAAAAACTAATCATCAAACACAACTGTCATATTAAAAACTATAATAAGACATTTGCAATACAAAATAAAAGAACACAGTACTATATTTTCAATAGTGGTTACTTTCCACTCCCGCACTAATTACACAAAACGAAGAAATGAAAAATAATCAGCAAATACAACTGTCATATTAAAAACTATAATAAAGCATTTGCAATACAAAATATAAAGAACACAGTACAATATTTTCAATACGGTTTTTCCACTCTGCACTAATTACACAAAAAGAAAATAAAAACTAATCATAATACACTGTCATAATAAAAACTATATGATTTGCAATACAAAAATAAGAACAGAGTACAAATTTTAATATTGGTCTTTTCATCTCGATTCCACACCGGCAATAAAAACTAGTAAATACAACTGTATTAAAAACATATAGATTTGCAATACAAAATAAGAACAGAGTACAATATTTTCAATATGGTTATTTCCACTCTCGATTAACCACACAACGAATAAAACTAATCAAACACAACTGTTATTAAAAACTATAGAATTTGAAATACAAAATATAAGACAGAGTACAATATTTTCAAACTGTTACTTTCCACTCTCATTAACTACACAAAACGAGAAAAAAACTAATCATCAAACAAACTGTATATTAAAAACTATATAAGACATTTGCAATACAAAATAAAAGAAACGTACTATATTTTCAATAGTGGTTACTTTCCACTCCCGCACTAATTACACAAAACGAAGAATGAAAAATAATCAGCAAATACAACTGTATATTAAAAACTATATAAGGATTTGCAATACAAAATATAAGAAACAGTACAATATTTTAATACTGGTTACTTTTCACTCTCGCACTAATTACACAAAACGAAGAAATAAAAACAATACAAATACAACTGTCATAATAAAAACATATAAGACATTTGCAATACAAAATATAGACAGGTACAATATTTTCAATTTGTTATTTTCCTCTCGCATTACACACAAACGAAGCAATAAAAACCAGCAAATACAACTGTATAAAAACATAATAAGACATTTGCAATACAAAAATAAAGAACAGAGTACAATATTTTCAATACTGGTTACTTTCCATCTCGCATTAACCACACAAAACGAAGAAATAAAAACTAATCAGCAAATACAACTGTCATATTAAAAACTATAATAAAACATAAAGAACTGATAATGTTTGTTCATATTTCGGAATTTGCAGTTGGCAGCTTCATTCTTTTATATAACATGTTGGGAATCTTTTATCCTATAAAACGATTTACCTCTACTCCCTCATTTTACCGGAAAGTAACCGTAGTGTTACCGTGTCTTTGGGAAAAATTCTTAAAAATGATTGTTACCCTTGCTGTGTTTTAAATGAAAATTTACTCTAATAAAATTAAATATAACTTTTCGACAGAATCATAAAGTTAATCATTAAATTCTAGACCCTGTAAATATGAGTTAAAAAACAAGTTAAATTAACAGTTTTAAAAATCTCTGACTGTAAAGCTTTAAAATAGAAAACATATTTTTTTGATAAGCTTATAAATCCTTTGCCAAATAATAAATGGCGTCAAGTTAGATTATATTGTTGAGTATAATGAAAGATGATAATTATCTTTGGTATAATCGATACACCAATATATGTAGCTAGAAAGATGAAAATTATAAACATAAAGTCTTGGATAAAATTTAGAACTTTGCAATAAAATTATTGTCGTAGTCGCATATTGGACAGCTCCCGGCTGGGCTAAAATATTGGTTTGATTATTCTCAAAAATAAAAAAATATTTAATTTTTTTAAAACGATCATTTATATGATTTTAAATCTAATGGCGAGTATTTGGACAATCGGTGCTGAATTATCGAATCCAGACGATTCACGAATATCTTCTGACAGCAAGTGCAAGCTAATTGTTTCTGCTCTATATCTCAACTTCACAGGGCTTTTTTTATTCCCACCCACTGGAAAGTACCCGTTACGAATAAAAAAATCTTGCGCCGACAACTTAATTGTTTGTAATCGTCAACGGTAAAATAAGATTCAGATTAACATTTTTAATTTGAATTAACCAACTGATTACCAGCAATTTGCAAATTGTGTTATATTTAATGAACTTTTCCCACAACTAATTAGTTTTAACAGCTGTTCGACTTTCCAAGAACCCGAACAAAATTAATACAACGAATATGGCAACAAATTATTTACACAGTCACGAATTAGATCCATTATGCTTAAAAAATCTGATAGCTTAAAATTACAATTGCAGATCATCCGGTCTGTTGACCTTTTTTTATATTCCACTCTCAGATATAAAAAGTACGGTCAATATTTTATTAAAAGTCATTTACAATAATTGATGTCAATGATATTTTATTGAAACAGTATTAATATTAATTTTTATATATTTTTTTTATTATTTATATTTGAAAAACAATACACAGTAAATCATGAAATATATCAAAAGCTATCACTATAAATAAAACCATGTACCTACCTACAATAACTAAATTATGTTTATAATATAAAAAGTATGTAAAATAACAAAAATACAAGGGTATGTAAAATTAATATACATATAATTGTTCATCTTGTTAAACAAATCACTGCTAAACCACGTATCCACCAAAGCAACATTGGTGTTCGACGTGGTCGCCGACGACGCTTGTGCCAAAAGTGGCCGAATGTTCGTGTCGGAAAGTATCAAAAAAAAGTTTGTCATTAAAGGGGTAATGTTTCTGTTTCTTTAATACGCACTAAAACACGTGCCATTTCGGCAAAATTAAGTATGTTTGTGACGCTCTTTGTGGAATAAGAAGCCACTGAAGGTATTCCTCTTTTCACGATTCTAATAACATTGTTGTCTTGGTGGATAAAGCAAGAAATGTTATTCGATTTATCTCTTATGTCGATAAAATTTTTACAAAGGGCACATTCAGTCGGCTCAACTGTTGAATTAGCACTAAGCAGCAATTGCCTCTTATTAGTTATTTTTAAATCTAGCACTAATCAACTTTAATTCTTACCAGTCAAATCAGGTGAATTCGCCCAAAATCATTAACAGAAATTGACAACTTTGTCGGTGATTATAAGTGTTGCCTAAGATTTGTTACACTATTTCTGTCAACGCCAAATTTTTTATTCTAACAACCCAGCCGAACATAGATAGAGTCGCATAATATAATTACCAGAAAAATCTGCTAGTATTTCATTTCTGGTACCAAGCAAAGGGAGTTGACGGTTAAATTCTAGTTAATAAATTTAAACGTTTGTGCCATTTTTCAGGGGCAATTGATCTTCACGATATTAGCACTAACTGCAAGGTCACTCTAATAATGATTAAAATGTGCAAATTTTGATATAATAAACATTCTGTGGTTTAACAACTATTTTATCACCTAATTTCGAGAAAATGCCGCGCCCATCAAATCCGCGGTACTCTGTATGTAAATAGTAAAATAAAACTTAGTCATTTTGAATTATTGGAAATATTATTTAGGTTTATTTATGTGCCTAGTTAAATTTTGCATCATAAAATATGGTTTATTTTCAAATGCTTCAGAAAAATATTCAGTTCTAGTTAAACCTAATAAATCATGAATGTTACGAGCTTAATATGCATTGCTAATATTAGTTCTATAAACTTCTTTAATACATTAACCATTAACTTATTACGTTTGCTTAGTGACATTGGACTTCAAAGAACATGATTATGATTCACTGCGGTGCTACGTTGGAAATGTTATGTATAGTTGTTTTATATACACTGTAATTAAACACAAGAAATAAGTAACAAAAAAAGTATTACCAAAAACAGGTCACAACGGCCCTCAATGAGTGGGCCCACGAGACACTGAGGACGCACTGGAGGACCAACAGGGCCTGCAGGCAAACCCGAGATTTTGTGACGGGGCCGAACAAATCGAGATCGGCCTGGTTGCTGGGACGGAGTCGTAAAACTCTGAATCTCTTAATCGGTGTTCTGACAGGCCATTGCAGACTTAGGAGGCATGTATCATTGATAGGTATTGAGGAAGACCCTACATGTCCAAGATGCAGGAGTGATGAAGAGACATCTTACCATTCTGGGACAATGTGAAGCGTTTGGGCGCCTGAGACACAGTATCTTCGGTTCTGAGGCGCTTCTAAGGGAGGAGATGAGCTCCTTCGCAATGAGTGACATCCTGACCTTCATCAGAAGGTCGGAAAGATTCGATGAGGGAGCAAGAGAAGCACATGGCTGAGGGGACAGCTGGGGGTTGGTAAAAAGGGCCCGCCTGTGGCCTACTTGCCAGGCGTCAGCCTCCTCCATTACCATTACCAAAAATAATGAAAAAGGGTGACCATACCAACCCTTGAGAATACCCGTCAACGAGGAGTAAATTGCTGATGACGATACGCTATTTCTTAAATACTGGAAAAGATGCAGTGTGCTTCAATAAGGTTAAGACAAACTTTAATGGGTGATTCCTCTCGTCAAAGAAGAGCAAAAAAACAAGAATAATTTTTTTTTCGAAGCGCTCCTATGACGTTTGAAAGTATAGTATTAAACAGGCATTTTAAATAATTATCAGTAGTGGCTGAAAGCAGTATTAAGCAATACAGGCGCCTAAAGCCCGCAACATTTTGCCCCTCGATCGGTTTTGTTTTTAGGTATAGTATCCAGTATAAGCATAAATACAACGAATAAACTTTATTTCCAATTTCCAAATTAACAGACTGTAGAAGTTAATCTAAGATATGGCTAATGGATAGGGGCGTGTGTCTGTCGTTATGCGTAGTGTATTAGTGTTAGTTAACGTCGTAGTATAATGGAAGATTTTCACGTAACAGTCTGTGCGTGTGATGTAATTGTGGTGTGCGCGTATGTCTGTTATGTGTCTTGTTAGTTCCGATGCGTGAATATTTGACTTTAGAAAGTTTTGAGCCGTATCAATAATATATTCACGCATCGGTTGTATGTTAGCGTGTTCGTGGAAGTCGTTGATTCTTGTGTATCTGTTAGTGTTAGTCATTAGTCTCAGTAATTTGTTTTGCGTCACCTGGAGGTGGTGTTATTGTGTGTCCGACATGCAGCTCCAGGCAACGCAGCCGTACGTCATTATCGGTCCCAGTATTGTCTTATATAAGAGTAGTTTGTTGTCGGTGGTCAGTTGGAAATGTCGGCTAAGGAGGGGATATAGTTTATGTAAGTTCATGTATGTCTTGTTGACTGTTTTAGTGATATGTGTTTTAAGAAAAAGTCGCTGGTATAATGGCAGTCCGAGGTATTTGACCGTTTTATTTTTTGTAATAGTTTTGTTGTTTATTTTGAGGGGAGTAAAAGTTTTTATGTTGGTAATTTTTTTTGTAAATGTAATAGTCTCTTTTTTGTTTCGTTTATTATTATCTTCCATTTGTCGTAGTATTTCGTGAGTATGTCGAGTTTGTCTCGCAGTCTGAGAGTAAAAGGATTGTGCGTAGATAGTCGTAGCGTCGTTAACGTACATATAGTCTGCATCAGGGGGTGGGCGGGGAAGTCCGCTATGTATAGGTTAATTTGGGGCATGGTAGCCGAGTGGGTAAAGCGCTTATAGCTATTCATTCGGTACCGAATATCGATGATTCGAATCCATCCCGGAGCAAGTTAGGAATTTTATTTGTAATTTGTTTCGGATTAAGATGGAAGAGAACTGTCGATGTCCTAGATGTAGTTCGGACTCCACAACAAATTGTAGGACCTCGTCTCTCTTTACTTAACATAAAATCATAGGATTTCCTGGGAGTTATTTCGGTACCCTACGGTACGCCCGCCCTTATGTCATAGATATCGGAAATTGTATTGTTAATATTTACTCCAAATTGTCTGTTAGACACATATGACTTAATGAAAATTACATAATAATCTGGAAGATTGTGTAAGTTCTGAAGTTTATGGAGGAGACCCCCATGCCAACCAGTGTCAAATGCTTCTCTATGTCCAATAGCAACATTTTCGTGTTGTTTTAAATTGAAACCGCTGATGATGTCATGCACGACTCTGCACAGCAACAGCGTGGTGTTATGTCCTTCCCTGAAACCGAATTGGCTATTTGGTATCAGACCTTTTTTTTGCTAATAATATTATTGAGATTAATTAGCACGATTTTTTCTGCTATTTTCCTGAGGGAATTGAACGGAGAAATCGGTCTATACACTTTATTGCATCACAAATATATGTATAGAAATTTAAACTTAGAGCCGGAATTCCCAGAATATCAGAATCCCGATTCAACTCGCACGGTATGAATATGAGTAGAAGTGGAGAAACAAAGCAATATAATCTTTTTGATACAAATTGAAACAACGGATTAGGCCTAGACAGATGCTGTTACCTACCAATTGATTACACACGAACATAGGCGTTACCGTTGAGTTAAAAGAGTTCATAGTTCTAATAACAATAACTAATCACTAATCTAATGATAACCTATTATTTACGGAAAAGAAATTCAGTGACCAGTACAATTGTTGCGATGGATATTATACGTGTCATATTGTTAGTTACAATCAAGATTTCATTTCAATTTGTTTTCTTTTTAAAACTTATTGGAGTTATTTGACCCGTCCGGCCTCTCCGTGTCGCCCCTAAATACTTTGACCGGGCTTTATGGGCTTGTAGGATAATACGCCACTGGTTGAAAGTACCGACTTGGCAGAAAAAATGTATTGCTTTCATGGTGGTTACGTACACGAAGAGCTTCCTCAAATAATTACCAGTGGCGTTGGAGTTAGGGCGGGTTTAAGTGATAGCATCCTACATAAAAAAGTTATTTGCAACAGAACGGATTTTTGTTTTGCTGTTAATTGTCTAATATATGCGATGGTGTTTTCATGGTTTTTTTATTTTAAATTTTTGTATGATTACCCACGTATGTACACAAATTGGCGACGTCTCATTGTCAGTCGCATCTTTCTCACATAATTTTTGTATTCAGTGAGCATCATATTGAAAAGTCTACTGACGTAATAAAGGTAAAATAAAAAAATGAAACAAAAAAGAACATACAAAAATTAGGAAAAAAGACAATATTTTAATAATACTGTTTTTGATTGTAACAAATATATTTTATATAATTCGAACGCAACGGTAATTGTTAAAAAGATAAATAAATACGTATAGACAGTGCCGTAACTAGCCCTTGTTGCACCCGGTGCGACCTCAATATTTTACTTGCCTTAATGTTGACGTGTGTTTTGACATTTAAGCAGACATGGAGATTTCAAGGTAACTATGGTAATACTCAAAAATGGGGATAGAAAATACTTTCATTCTTAGGGGAGGAAAGCTATTTTGCCTCCCTAGGGAGAGAAGGTATCATTTTCTACCCGCATTTGAGGGTGGAAAATATTACCTAGTTTCTCTACAGGTCGTAGAAAAAGCATTTTATTTTTATTTTATAATAGGCATTTATCAGGCATATCATGAAATGGACTATATACGTTTTTCAGCTGTTACACACATTTCCTTGTTAAATATATTCAGTCAAACTCGATAGTATCAGTAAATATAATAACTGCGTAAAAAATTCCCAGAGGTGATGTAAAATCGAAGGCTGCAAGTATATCAGCGAATTAATGTTACCCTATAATTCCTGTAACAATTAAATATCATGATAAGAGATAAGAAGTGTTATTAATGAATTCCTATCGATCTTTCAAAGAAACTGAATAAAAAGAAATTAATAGCGGTGATTTATATTCGAACATGTAAGTCAATATTTACTGAAAAGATTATTTTTATCTAAGACAACTCACCGCATATTCTACTTTATAAAATTTGATATTAAATACGCTTTTTCAAAAGAAACTTATGCCCAATTACGATATTATGATTTAGGAAAAACAATTTTCTGATGTACATAAAATATATTATGTGTATGTATGTGTTACACCGGTGGAAACTCTAACCGAGCCGTTCGATTTCCTGGATTTATTTTCAAGACAACAAAAAATTTAATAATTACTCTGGTAGTATTTTTTCAGGGAAATGTAAATGTGAAAACAAAAAATAATTGAATAGCAAATAAAGAATGATATGAGAAAACATTTCAAATTTCTAAAATTTAGTGTAATTTAAGACTATACTCCTGTCAAAATTATATATTAGACCCACATTCATATTGCACGTCCTCTTTAGCAGGAAATAACTTACAAACGCGTTATTTTTAGATTATCCTTATTTCAAGAGTCCAAACGATGTAGCATTTTTAATTTGTCACAAACGTATGAAAATCGTCTTCCGGTTTAACAGGAAATTACTTACTGCTTTATTTTTTGTCCGTTCTGTAATTCTATAAGACTAAATTATAAGGTGTTCATCCTCCTCATAAAATATAAAACGCTTTAAAATCTGATATCCGGTTTGGCCGGAAATTGGATATGTGCGCCTTATTTTTTAATGCTGAGTAGTTTTCCACAAACACGCAAAACACTATATACTGCACTCGATGCGCGTTTTGCCAACCAAGTTGGCATCATCTGAAGCATAATTAAAACAGTTTTAATAATCTCCAGATAATGCCAACTTGAATTTGAATCTCGTGGTACCGAGTATATAATGATTTTGGTTCAGGTTTACTAGAAAAGCCTACGTCAGTTTTCTTCACATCAAAGGTTCCAACCCACTCCCCCAAGTAACAACTCTAAGATACTTTTGATTTATTTAGGTTTTAAAAGTGCTTTAACATGTTCCAATAAAATGATAGTGGTTTTAAAATTACCTTAAGATAAACTAAAAAGTTCTTAAAGACCACTGATTCTTATGCAAAGGATTTAATGCACTCTTTAAATTAAAATAAAAAAACTGTTTGCTCCTAATGCCCTATTGATCTTATACTAGTTTTATAATACTCTTGACATTGGCTATTTTAAAACTAATTAGCCTTTTTAAAGAATTAAATAGCAAGTTGGTTTTAAAACAATCCATTTTGGAACAAATGGTTTTAATGTAGTTTTATGGAGTATCCTTGATGTAGTCATTAAAACCCATTAAGAAAACTATTTTATCTTAAGCCTATATGCTCAATGAAATTCCACATTAAATCCTAAAACATAGTTTTTTACTTTTTAAAGAGTAAATTAAGAATATTTTATGTTCAAAGGTTTTAATTTAATCAATTTGATTAAAAAGAAATGCCTGTTGGATTTTTGATGACTTTATTAAAACTAATTCTACCCCCTCCATAATCGGAGAAAACACGCCATTTGCTCAATAAACTGAATGCTGATTTAGTGAACCAGTGTAGTCCGTGTACCTAGTTTATGCATGAATGAAAACTAGAAGACAAATTTAAAATGGAAAATATTAGTGACAAGTATTTTAAATTAAAACGAAGTCACTAAATCCAGCAATCACAAAACCGGCACAATTTTAAGGTTAGAATTTCATACGCCTGCAGTCCCTTTAAATCAATAAGGCCACGAGTTTGAGCATATTAAAGCAACTCAGTTTTTAAAAGGGAAGAGAGTAAATAAATGTCTGGGAGAGTAATTGTACTTAAAGTGGTAAATAAAACGCTATTTTAAGTCTTGTAAGATTTAAAATGTTCTATTAATTTGCAATCAGTTTTTATCTAGACCATCGCCATTTTTTATATAAGATACAGACCACGCCTGATGGAATATTTTCAAAAGCCAACAGAAAAAATATTATTGAAATATATGTGCTTTACATCCTCTTAAATAACTGAAGGACGGTGTGTCCAAACATGCAATTTAATAAAAAAAATGCATTTGGATGTTTAGATGCAAAATAAAAATTGACGATATTTTTAGAAAATTTTTTAGATAATAAAAAAACACATTATATTGGTGGCGCTCGAGTTATGTAGAAGTATTTTATTATATTTTGTCAGAAAAGTGCCATCTGTTGGTAATTTTTACCGAATAGTTTGCATTTGATTATTATTTTTAATCAGCTTTATATGCGTTACGTTTAAAATATTACCACTCTGCCCCATTAGAGACTTGCCGTTGTTTTAACTATTTCACGCATAAAGTTGTCCGACTTTAAAACAAAATAAAACCCTTTTAGGATTAATTATAATGATTCTCAAGGCAATTTAGTCTGCTGCAATTTTATTTTAAATGCAAAACGTTTTAATACATAAATTTAAAGGTTGCCTTGAAGAACTCTTTAAGAAAATGAAATTAAAACTAAATGGTTTTTAATATTGTTTTAAAATTTAGTCTTCAAGACCCTTTTAGGATGGGCCCTCTTTGGCTAGAAGCTGCTTTATGGTGATCCTAAGCTTGTCTTGAAGATCATTTGGTTTTATTCGAAGTTTTATTGTATAATTTTAAAGCGACCTTGGAGATCTTAATAAGAGCATTAGTGTTACCTGGGCCAGGACTTATTTTTTAATGCTTTGTATTTTTTATAAGAAGCAAGTATGCGGTATTTTTAATTTGTCATAATAACAACAAATAAAAATGCAATTCGAATCATATCTAATTTAAAAGGAAATGGACTACTTTCCCGTATTTTTGGACTGTCTTGAATTTGTATCTCGTTACAAAGTAAAATAATTTATACGCGATTCAGGTTTAACCAGAAATGCCTACTTAAGGGGCCTAGTCGGGAAGAAGCTTCGGATAGCTGTGTTACTCTCTAGAAAGTTTTTATACATGCGCCGCTGAATAATTTTGCTCTTGACTATACCTTCACTGGACGTTTTATTCACCGACTTCATTGAGGTGCGATTCCCGATAGAGGTAACACTTCCTTGCTCCATTTGTAGTGACAAAGATACTTATTTAGAAAATTCATTTTAACCAAATGGTACGGAATAAAAGTTTGAAACTTGCTGAGCATAATTATGAAGCTTCATTCTAGAAGACATGTATGAATTTTACCTCGAATTTTACCGATTGATATCATAATTCAGGAGCTAATCACGTTCAAATTTCAGTTATATTTACAGTATAAATTTTCCCTACATAAAGTGAAAATTAATTAAAATAGATATACATGTACCCTCTAGTACACTTTCAACTACTGATCCTCCAAATTTGGTGTAATTTGACCAAACCGTATGGAAGAAATAAATTTTGAAAAATTACTTTACAAACACTGGTTCGATTAGCCCTCTTAAGTTTTATCATAAAAATTTTAAAACCATTGTTGTCGCATTTTTCCCGAGAAATGGAAATCTATGAATAGCCCGAGTCGCCTTTGTTACAATATTGCCGCACGTGAAGTGTCCTTCGATATCAACAAGGGCTTTAAATATATAGTTCAGTTTTCCGTGTTTTATATCTTGTATTGCAATATACTTATATGAAATTAATGTTGTACATGATGTTCTTGTGCAAGATCACAAAGTATTTTTGAATAAAAATAATATAATCAACTAACCACGCGACACAGTTTAAACGTTTACTTGCGAAATTTAATAAACATTTCATATGAATAGACTTACCAAACAATGGCAAATTAAAGCAGGTGTTTCTTAACAAATTACCCATAATAACATTTTTCACGGTCATGATATTACAGCGGCATATTAATTGAATTTAGTTTGTCTACGTTTTACATATTGTGACAAATTATTCTTTAATTAGAATCCCATTTAATTCTCCTTATTAATTTCCATTAAAACGCCTCCCAGGACTTTGTGCCTCGTCACATCAATTTTTTCTTCGCTCGCCTTCACCGAACTCATCTGGCCGTGGCCAATAAAATACACTATACTTGATTGACTCTTCCTAGAATGATTACTTGACTAACAGATTGCATTTTACATACATACTTCCCTAACAGGAAAAATCCCAAGGTGTGTACAACATATCATAACTGTACGACAAGCATTCTCTTGTTCGAAGAAGATAATGAGATCTTTCAAAGATTAATTCGAAATAAAATGAAATTATGAGGCGGTATTATTGCAATAAGCCTCATGGTAATAATGATTTTCAATACTTTGTACTCTAGGCGCGTCTGTCAATCTAAACTAAATACAAGATTTAACAAAAATAAGGCTACAATGAAAGTCAGTCATTATCATTCCCAATTATTGGCAAACACTGGAGGAAAATGTATAGTTATTATTAAATCTGCAAATCGTTTCTGTGTATCATGGTCGTTAGAGTACAGATGTACTTACTGTCGCCGTATTGTTGATTAATTTAATAATAAAGCATGGCAGACGTACGCAGGGATAGAAAACGGCCATTTGCTGACAAAGTGAATACATTCATAGGTGAATTCCCGAATTTATTCTATTATGGTGCCAAAATAATTTGTAAAGTGTGCGAGAAAGATTTGATGTGCTGGGATAAGCGTGATTGTGGACTTCACGTAAATACCGTGTTCCACTACTAGTAGCAAAAACTAACCACGTGTGTACTAGCGAAAATGGCGTGTCTTCGAGCAAAAAGCAGTTTATGTTTGTGAATGCTTGGTAGGCCATTCTAGCATGCTGATTGCTACTGTGATGTTCCGCTGCACAAACTATTCGATAAAGGCAACCGGATTTAATGCGAGAGTTCTGGAATCTCCTAAACGTCTCCATGCATTTCATAGTAAGTGTCCCGGTTTTCCTGAACCACCGCAACCGATTCTTACACGTTGGGGAACACGGTTGCAGGCAACTTTTATTATGCTGAATATTTCCAACAAATAAAAGCTGTGATACTACAAATCAATCCAAATGAGACTACAGCTATTAAGGAAAACCAGATGAAATTCGAAGATATTTCCGTTGAAACATCTTTAAAAAAATATTGCGAAGAACAATAAACCATTACATGAAAGCATAAAAAAATTAGAAAACAGTGCGTTGTCGTTAGCGGAGTCACTGCAAATAGTGGACGAAGTAAATCTACTGCTACAGGTTATAGGTGACGCAACAAATGAGCGCGTTAAAGAAAAGTTCGCAAGTGTGTTAAATAAAGACACCGGTTTGACCAAATTAAGACAAATATGTGATGGTGCAGCCCCAGATCCGTTAAGAGCGTTCAAAGATTATTTTACGTATGCGTGTATTACATCAATAGATGCCGAACGGTGGTTTTCAAAATATAAGAATATATTTTCACCAAAGCGAACATCACTCATGGAGACAACCATAGAAACATACTTGATGCTGCAAAATAGCTACACATCTTCTCCAGTTTGTGATAAGCAAGCTAGTTCATCAAGCTAATTAAGAGAGTAAATTTTACATATATTGTTATAAATTGTAACAGTTTATTGTTTCTCGTATTAGTTAATTTCGCGTGCGCCACTGTCCCACGGAACATTTTTGACAGCCCTAGTGATTATATTATTATATTCAGCAAAGAAAGAAAAGTCGTTTGTAGAAATGCGGGCCTGTTGCGGTATTTCTCCAAATTTACTGACAGTTTTGCACTAGTACGAGCAACTTTAGCCAGTTTACAAAGTATAACGGATTTAAACATAATCTGCGTACAGCTCTAAGAGATGTTCCACATGGTCCTTTAATAGGACTGTTATTTATTTTATTTATTAGTGATCTCGTCGAAAACATTTACAGAAAACTCCGACTAGTATGAATGATTTGATTAGTTAAATCTTTAACTATTCGTGAATAATCCAGAGAAACATTCAAAAACCTCATGGAGGTAGTTTTGCGTCTCGGCACAAACCACTTATTTCACAATCCATACAGGTTTCACTTTTTACAAGGTACTAAAATAAATCAAATGAAGTAGTAATTGCTAGCAATTTAATAATAATAACAGAAATAATGCTATACGAACACAAGCTGCTTTGTTGACATGAGTTACTACGTCACAGCATGTAGAGTAATCAATGGTACTCGGCTAGGTGCGTTCGGCGGCAAATATTTGATTTTAATTTATATATGTATTAACTAATTATGGAGCTTTGTAAGGAAAAAAAGTTCAGTAATAACATATGCCATGAGTAGCTCATATTTTTCAGTTATTTAAAAAAATGAGAAACGCTGAACATTACTGACATTGATGTGGTTTTCCACAAAACACCAGAACACAGTTTTAATCATCTCCACATGATGCCAACTTGGTTCGCGAATCTCACGTCGTCGAGTACAGTATGTAATGTTTTGGTGTTTCATGGAAAACCACGTCAGTATTATTAGCTTTACATCAAAGGTTCCAAACCACTTCAAGATAAACATTACTAAAGACTGCATCTCAGGTGGTCATTCCAGTAACGGGCTTACATATAACCCCCTTACAACCAATGAAATGAGAATAAATGGTATTGTGAAATGCAATAGTACCCAATTTTTTAGAAACACATTTACTCCGTAAAATTAAAAAGTGAAAAAACAAAAAACTAACTTTTATTACTGAAGAAGCCTAAAATTAATTTTTCTTTCATTCAACCCATACGAATTACCTCAAACTAAATAACAAAGCACTAAATTAAATGTAGGTTTTGTACGATCGTAAAAGGTCTGTTATAAACTGAAGACGTCTGTAATATATCGTAGGTCAAATAAATAAACAAGCACGCAGAACCCCCACACCTACATTGATCGCAATTGAATACACGTGAGTTTTCAACGCGATCCTGACAATCAGTAGTTTGCAATTGCATTTCGATACACATTTTGTTGTGTTATTGTAACAAAATATCTCGTCGAGTTTCTTCGCGAAATACCGTGGACCGATGAATACAAAACAGCCCGGAACTAGAGTCTAAAAGCACAGAATTTTATTGCAAATGCTGTAAAAAAAGTATCTTGTGTAAGTATACAAAAATGTAAGTATTATAAATACGCTCTAGTTATCGTCTGTAGACGTGGAACAGTTGTTTTCAGATTATAAATTGATTTTTAATTACAGGCGCCGGAATCTAACTCTAATTCATTTAGAACAATTAATAACACACTTTTAATCTAGCGCCAAAAAAATAATTATTGTTATAGTGCAATAGTGTTTAGCTAAATACTCGGCGTTCATCTAATTTTAAAGGTATAAGGTAAGATATTGTCCAATTTGTATTGTATGTATTTGAAAATATTGATGCGTTCGCACACGAGCTGACTCCGCCACTGATATTCGCGAAATGTCTACTTGAGATGCGGTCTTTAAACATTAATCTTACCACAAAATTTATAATTTATCGTTTATCTGTTAAATCGCATATCACATACCAAAGACTTATATCAGATAATAAGTTTTCTATCTTTTCGCATATGTAGGTATTACAAATATTGTTTGGCTTAGCTTTGGCTTTTGTATTTAGAAAATTTAGATTTAGATTTCCTGTTTTTTTTATAGAAGTTATTTTGTTTAACGTTTAGATCTAGCTTATTATCATTAAGCTTAACTATATTTTTTATCTGTAAATATTTTAATACCATATTGTTAGGTAAATTTGCTGTCTAGCTGTGATTTCCCTGATTCTTATACGCGTTAGAAAAATTACATATTACAGAATGTGCTCCTGAACGCCCAGATTATGTTCTCTTTGAGCGCATCTATAATTTTGGTAATTAATAATTATACAATGTAAAAAAATACTTATGTATAAGATTTACTTAAAATCTAACCATACATCTTGTAACGCGATCTTCCTGGGGCAAATACTCGTGTGCTTGCGCTTGCTTTCTGTTGAGTTTGGCCATTTTCTTTAAGAGCAACGTGATTCATACGTTTGGAATATTGCACACCATTTACTGAATGGAAAATGAATGATGTCTGTTCACATGACCATTTTAAGCTCTAATATGAAAAGTTGTTCCACGGATCACGG
Organism: Rhamnusium bicolor; assembly: GCA_029963845.1. Lineage (NCBI taxonomy): Eukaryota > Metazoa > Arthropoda > Insecta > Coleoptera > Cerambycidae > Rhamnusium > Rhamnusium bicolor. The sequence goes on along the minus strand of JANEYF010002605.1, from coordinate 24,277 downwards.
TATCACAATATAGTCTTGAAAAATGCGTGAAAGAATTTAAATGATTACGTTTATCATTGTCGGATAATTCGTGGGTAAGGGCCATTTTATAAGGATGAAATTTCACATTGTGTTAGCATTCCCAGTACACTGTATGTTGATTAATTAAATGCTGAATCAAACGCTGTGGACAATTATGGCAATTACAGACCGATTTCAAAACTCTAATATTATTTTTAATATCTATTCTTTTCTTTTGTTCCCTTTTCTATTTATACAATCCGAACACTTCTAACAGTCTTATTTTTACACCTAAGAACAGTGGCCTCAGTGATACAGAGAAAAAACGTATTTCAATGCTTTCAGGAAAAGTTAAAAAGATTGTAGATTTTTTTCATTTAATAATACATACAATGTATTTGTGTATTATAGACCATCATAATAACTTTATACAGAATAGAACATACCATACTAAATCCATTTTTAGGTGCAACTACAAATTTTAGACTAGGAATCGCCACGGAAAAAGGATATTTTTGGTAAGGCGAGGCTGATATGTGTATTGACTAGAGATTATTTAAAATGTAACATTACAAAACGTGGTCTTTATCTTTCACACAACTTTGTTGAGAAATAGCTTGCAATATAAATTTATGTGTAGCGTAGAAACAAGCTTTTACAAAAATAAATCTTTCAACGTCGAACGTATTGAGTACCTACATTAAATTTTCATAAAAAAAATTAGCTGCAGTAGTAGTATGACATAAAATCAATAAAATGCTATGAACTGTTTCTGTGCAAAAACGTATTGGAAGTTATACAATTTCCTATAAAAATAAAATTTATCAGTTCCGTGAAATATATACGTGCCATATTGATTAAAAATAAGATAAGTATTATATCTAAATTTGTGAATTCTAAGTAAAGAAGTACAGGCAGTAATACATAGGTCTTAGTTTCCTATAGCCAGTGGCGGATCAAAATACTAGCAGAAGGTTTATACTAGCAGAAGGTTTATACTTGCAATATTTTTACTTCTTAATCATATACCTAGTCCAATAACCATTTTTAACACTTTCAAAAATCGTTGAAATAAAAATTGTAAAGTTAAGTAAAATATGATCGCTACTAGGTTAGTTGCAACGTAATTTATGTTAGATGTGAGGGGGCACTATTAGTATAGTTAGTACATGTGTATTTTACAAAACTTTTTATTAACGAAAATTTTATATTGTCACGTGTTTGCCAACCCCACAAACACCTATACTCGTAGATTCGTTAAATTGAAAGTCCAGGTAACACTTACTCACTACTTTATTGACTAATTAATAATCAACAACAATAGATTAATGACTGTCTTAACTATAATCACAATTAAACACTATGTCTCTTACTTATTTCTTCTTTACTCGTTCACTTTCAAATTAAGACTGAGCTCGTGGACGCACAATGTTCCTTATATATTACATCCATGTACGATCCACAACTTTCCAGAACATTCCCGGTCGTTCTCGTACAATTCTAGTTCCATCTAATCAGTCAACACAGTCCAGTGGCGTAATAATGTCAACCGTCTCATTTGGGATCTAGAATGAAACTGCCACTAAATCGTATATATAGTCTACCTATCAAAACCCTTACATAATACAAAAGACAAATAATACAGAGACGTATGATGAATAAATGAATCATATACTCGGTGGTGAGATCCTATATCTACCTGTTAAATGTCTCCTATGAAATTATTAGTAGGGAGAGGAAATTGGACCAGAGTTCAGGACTGGTATCTGCTACTGCCTCATGGTTGGCAGGAATACATACGTAGACAGATGAAAGCAAAAATGAATAATGAAATTCATGAAATCTGCCCTGCTGTCGCATTAGCAAACTGATATTCGTCCTGCATTCGTGGCTGTTAAATTTGAGCGCATTGGTTTGTACATATGTTTATACAAGGAAAATTAACATTCCACATCTACCGAAGTTAATGGTGCAAATTCTAAATAATTCACATGGGCAGACAGTAGTGATGAGAATAATCAAAATACGATACGATAATCGAATTAATCGATTATTTAAATATTTCGGTTATGACTTCTACAAATTAATAATGCAGTTTAATCAATGGATTTTGGCGTGCACGTTATAACTTAGAAGGTGCCGAACTAATCACAACAGACAGAATGTGTGGTCAAATGATATCACTGCGAGGCTCTGTACAAACGAGATCTAGTGTGGTTGGAGTTATGACTTACGAAACGTTTTATAGTCTTTGATTTTACTCGTTCTATAACCAGTAATCGTTTGTCGTAGGTACTGAAAACAAATGACTCCCATACAACACGCATTTCTTAATAAGATGGGCAAAAGCAAAGAATTAGTTTGTTGTCTTTTCTAATTGCAGTTGGTTTTGACGTGCACGCCAAGACCCATACTTATTAGTAGTTAAGAAAATTAGTTGTACACAATTATTGCGGCGGCGTCCGATTCGATTATTCTCTTGGTTTCGAAGTTAGAACCCTCGATCGATAAACACGATAAAGTAGGTAATTAGTTACAACAACAGAGAACAGCAAACGCATAGATTTGATTTAACAAACCAGATACAATAATTGGCGAAACGTAGTGTTTTTTTTTATATGAATAGGTACATGCTACTTACTTTGTGTGAAATAATTTAAAAGTAGTAGTCTTAAGGGCTAATTATTTTTTTTTCTTTTTTATTAATAACCTTTAAATATAAGTAGTTACTGTTACCTATTTGTAAAATGAATAAAACATGACACACTCCAAAAATTAGTACTTAATACTATTTATTTTAAATAAATGCATCCAACATGATACAAAAATAACAAATAACTTAGAAAGCTAAAATTACTAAAATCAGTACTACTAATAATAGTAGTCGATTATTAAAATATATCGATTATTCCCATCTCCAATAATTTTCACAATTTTACACATTGTTTTATATCCCAGATTAGCTGACCATATGCATATGTCAAACACCGCACAAAAGCTTAGTTACATATAATATTACATACCCTATCCCGGGTTCCTGCCACAATACTGGTTGCATAGTTGGTTGCATATATTACAAGTATATAAATAAACTCACACATATCAGTGATATATTAATTAATTCAATTATATGACGGCTTTTTAAAATATAGGATTTTTGTATATAATTGCCGGCCCTGAATTTTGGCATGTATTTCCTCTGTCTAATTATTACACAAGAAGAGGAACAACCATTTATTGTTTGAATCAAATTAATAAATAGTTTAAATTACAAACTTTCATTGTATCAATTTTCGAAAAATTATTTACTCATATTTATAGTTAACAGTTTTATTTCAACAGGTCAATTTGTATGATCTGTCTAAACACATTATTTTAATTAAAATTTTGACGTAAATTATCTAAACTAAAGGTGGATTTATGCAGACACATTTAACAATAATTATCATTTGAGATTTAACATTTAGCATTTAAATGATAGATTTAAGAATGCCAATACGCATTTATGTACAAAATATGCTTACATTATATGTATGTAATCCTTATTACATTTGTATTAGGTTTGTTCTTACTGACAATCCGAAATGGTATCGAATTTGATATTCTAGTTTGATCGGTCAAGATGACTGACTAAATAAATACAGTTCAATGTCTTTTAGACTAACCAATCATATTACGAATTCAAATTCGAGACCGTTTTGGATTGTCAGTAGGAACAAACCTATTGTTTCTGTTAATTAAAATATTAACTAAAATTGTTCTACTAAATTGACTTATTTTTGTATAGATATATCTCACTCTGTTTATAAATCTATATTCAATTGTATCACTTTATAATTTTATCGGTAAACAAATACTTATTTATTATTTTTATTATTATAAAATATAAACAAAATAGTGCTTACAATTTGCATGTTACGAAGGCAAATTTCAGTCCGACCCTGATAAAACAACATTAGGAAACTGTACTTAACTTAATAAAGTTAACAACTGGATTCGTCGGCAATAAAACCTTATTTATTGCATTTTTTTCGAGATATTTGTTATATCCGACGTCACTATACTTAATTATTTGCCAAATGTAAAATAAAATGATACATATATAATTAGCAAATTGTAGAAGTAATGCAAAATTACCCGAATACTTAGAAGCATTGCTACTGCAATAGTAATCCCACATAATCCTGCACTTCAGATTATTTTCGCAACAATTTTAAAGTTTACTAGTGAAGTTAGAAATGACCATAGAAAATCAAACAATTCCCGGAATTTCCGACTGGAGTGAATGGACGTTATTTATACCTGCCTATTGAGAAATTGATAAATCACTTTTTGGCGAAATTCTAGCTAACAAACCACCCGTCGTTCTAAAAACTACCGTAAACTCATTGCCTTTTCACAGACTTTTGGATCAGGTAAAATAAATCTTTTGTGTTGTCAATGGAGCTTCTTTAAATATGTATAAAAGTGAGTGTTACTCTTGAGATGACAGCTGTGGAATCCATTTTAATGGCCCAACAAAATTAACAGGGCGTTCTTGTAATTGTTATATTATTATTGGGGTACAATAAAGTTTTAATAAGGTTCGGGTAAGACGCTTAAGGCGAAATTTAGTAAACTTTGTTTAAGGTAGAAGTTTTCGAGGTTTCCATTCATTGGACTACATCCAAAATTGAACTGTCAGAAAAGAAATTGAATCGGGTGACCCAGTAATGTTAAAATTTCAAAAATGCATTCATTAAATTAATTGCCTTTCAATTTAAACAGTAAATGGTTTTTGCATGCTATTTTTTTATAAATCCACTGATGTGTTGCAACTTTATACAGGGTGAGTCTTAAGTGTGTAGTTATATTTAAACCACCGATTCTTGACATCTGTAGAAACTCTTTGACACATTTTTTTTTAATTCCCACGTGTAACTGAGTTATCGACTCTCAAAAAAATATGATGAAATTGTTTTGCAACTGCTGATTACTGGACACATTCTATATCTTTACTTAGCAAAAATGATGTAATGGACTGAAGCAACGTTGCCGCATATCTTATGCAATTCTCTCACCTAGGCGCGATTTTACAATCGAGTTAACATAAGTTGAAGGTTACCTAGCATTATATTTTCACAAAAAATCGATGAGATTCTAATACAAACCACTTCAACTAAAAGTTACTTTAGCATAAAATATTTGTTGCTATAACCACTTCCAAAACAAATGTAAAATTGAAAAAATTTGAATTTCGAAAGTGAGTTTAGCTAACCCACGATTGAAAAATCGAGCCCTAGCATTAAGTTCATTCCCGAATTTATAATAATATTGGATGAAATAATTAGCTATTTAAACGATTAATTGCTCCACTTGAAATATTTTTTTAAACATTTTGAAATACCTTTCAATGTGAGAAATGTACAATTTTGACTTTTTCTTGCACCAATCAACATTTCTTTTTAAGCGTTTCATATGGAATGTACAACTAAAATTAAATTTTCCGATGAACAGTAAACTTTTTTAGGGAATTTCGAGACGAATTTAATGTTCCTATCTTATTTTTTCAAAATTTATAAAAGGATTATTTTTAAGAAGTAGGTACTTATCTCTCTGCTATTACAATAATTTGACATGTGTAGGTGGTCAGGGAATAAATCAGCTCTCTACTATTTTAATTGGCCTTTAATAGTAAAACACTGAAGGTGCAACACAATATCAGGTGATGCAAAATAATTTGTAGTATTTTCACACACCTCTGTCACTTTTTACACTGGTCATATCCAACTGTTTGCATTTTATTCCTCCATAATACTCTGGACGGTTAGAGGATAGTATACGTCATTTTTTTTAAATAAAGATCAATTTTTTCTTGAGAAAACAGCACTTTATTCGGCATAGGCCATTACATGATAAAAATTCAACCACGCCATAATGTGAACTTCGATATTAGCGTCGCATATGTAACCTATGATCTTCACACATCTAACCACGCACCTAATCAGTGTTGCCAGACATACCATTTTTATGGTTTTTATACTATTATTTTTCCTTGTGTACCTGCACTTTTTTTTAAGTAATAAAACTATTATTTAAAAATTTCTACCATTTTACACCAATATTAGCAAAAGTTGATAAAAAAGTTAAATTTAGGTCGTCAGCCCCGACCTCGGTCAGTTCTTCCACTAAAAAAAAGAGTAAACTGAATTAAATTTTATACCGTGTACGTAGGATCTTTTTAAATCGGAACCCTGCGTAAACAGCGCTAGTTGTGCAAGCCTAAATAAATAATAGTCTTTTGCTGTTTTCTTGTTGTTTCTGTTGCGATGGTAAGACCCGTTTTTTCAAAGCTCAGTTAGCTAAATTAACCGTCAGTTAGGTCAATAGAAATTTTTTTGAAAATCAGCATGATTTATTTATAATGAAATTTATAACCTATGTGGAAAATCTCACACATCTGGCAACGCTACACCCCATGTAAAAACCAGTGTTATTGATAGTTCGCGTACCTGTCTGCATTAGAATTTACAAAAATGTGTTTAATATCATTATTTATAGTTTTTTGTGATTAAATTTGTGATTCGACGTCTTGAGTTACTATGTTACCGAAATTTATTATTTATAATTTGTTCCTTTGGTGGTTCATTTTGTGAAAATTAGTGATTAACCATGGCGACTAATTTTATTATTTTAATGCTGGATATGTTAAAGGCATATTTTCAAGTAGATGAAAATGCTAGACAAGCAAAACGGCTATGGAATGCTATCTAAACCTCAAGCCCATATGATATATTCATGTAGTAACTGTTGTATTAGGTAAGTAAACAAATCTGCTTTTTCGTTCTTTTAAAGTAAATGCGTCTTTTTAAAATGATTATTTTCAACTTTGATTCATTTTTAGAAATGAATCATATAAAACTTAAACTATAAATTAGAGACAATAATAATAATTTAAAATACACTGAAAAAGTATTGCATATTTTTAATATTTGGTGCTTACGGGACTAGTTCTGTTTTTTTATAAAAAAAGTGTCAGGATTACCTAATTTTACAAGGAAAAATAGATAAACAGATCCTTTTAACACCTTTTATTTTAAGAGCAAGCTACAAGGGACAAGTGTCGCTTTCTACAAAAGACTAATCAATCGCGCCTTGGCCGCCTTGAAGTTTATTTCTTATTTTCAGCCAGTGTGTACAGATATCATGCTTTCTTAAAAAGAGCTCAATGTTTTATAAACTCTTAAATTTGTTTTGGTGCGGCGTCTACACTGATATTAAATGTCTCACAAAATGTCCCTAAAAGGGTAATAATTTTTTTAAAAATTAAAAATTTGCAATTCATGCCATGCATGCAATTATAGGATAATTGTGATGACGAACTCTGGCAGTAGCAACATTGCCTTCAGTTACGTCATTTTTGTGAACGGCGTTTACAAAGTTATCTAGTGACTATCAAAATGGCAGTGGCTGGAGGACGAAAAAATTATCAGAAATTAAAAAAATTTTGTACACGACGAAATATATTTAGGGTTAAAATATAACTACGCATTTAAAACTCACCCTATATATAATAATAATTTTGTCCGATTATACGATGTCATATATGACTAATAAATAAATGAAATAATGAAAAAATATTTGAAAAGAAGCAACAATAAAACCCATGCGAACTGGTACACTTGTTACAAATTCCGACTTAAATTAATGGGAAAAAATTTAGTAGATTAGATTATAGCTAAAATAATAAATCAGTTTAACACTTTTGACACAGTTCTTGTCTCTAACACTTGTATTTACAAGTTCTATTAACTGTAAACGTGAAAAGATATATATTTGATTGTTTTTGTGACAAGAAACTGTTCATAAATTTTTAAAATCAATATTTGCTTAATTGTGTTCAAAATATCTTTTATATGCATTATATAAAGGACTCGATATTATTCAGAACTAATTTCAATAGTGAGAATTCTAAAAAAAATCGATATTATTTTGGAAATTTTAAAAGTGATCTACCAGCATTCAAATGCATATTTTGGTCAACATTTTTAAAAACCGATTATTTATATACAAGTTAGTAACAGGTTTAATTTTGGAAAATAGTATAATACGCAAATAATATACTTGTAGGTATATTTCAGAATAATAAATATTATGAGAGTTTTTTAAATTTGTCCAGTTGTTCTTAAGAAAAATTATTAATAAAAAACGAGAATTTTGACCAGAGCTCAGAACTGAAAATGGGCCGTTCGTTATAGACGTTTTTGTTCAGTTGTAATATAACGTATGTTTGAAATATTTCCTATTTTCAAGGTACCTACTAGTGAGACAAATAATCGGTAATCGTCTAACCTATTATATTGTGGGGTACAATAAAACTGTGTCAACAATTTCTATGCTCACAATATTACGCAACTTTTGTTTAATAACGATAAGACTAGCTATTTAAAAATTCTTTAAATGTTCAATGATAAATACACCAACGTCAATATTTAATAATCATGTAGGTAGGTGCAAAGATTAAATATACGGTGGTGTAATAATAAATTGGAAAAATCGCTTGCAAATACGAGCACCAACCCGACAATGTCCAAATTGATACCGTTGTTATTTGCAGTTTTTCCACTTGTTAAGTCAAACAGTCTGTATATTCACCGGTCAGTGGCCTGTCCCGAATAGACTATAAAGCAATTAAGTATTATTGACTTTTGTTTTTAACGACAAAAACAATATTTCATAGATGAATGACGAGGAATTATTGCTATATATAAATTTTTTGCTCACCAGTCAATTTAGAAATGGTTTTCATACATTAAAATGTATTAGCGGTCATCGTAACCTGTTTTATTATTTAAAACTTGAATTAAATTGATATAAATTGTACCAGTAATAAAATTAGGACAATTAGGTATTAATAAATAAGTGGTCTATTCTGACATGATTAGAACGAATAGAGTAGTCAAAATAAATGGGAATTCTTCGGGAAGGTTCCTATGCACTTTTTGGATAGATAATTTTGGACTAAGTCAGCATCTTGAAAAAATTGCTCTCAGAGGTTATTTATAATGGGTCTATATGGCAAAAAGAAATGTTAAATTTTCATGAAAAAAGTTTTCCAATAAATTTTGGGAAAAATGAAAAATAACAACTTTTTTTAGATGAAGAACACAGACGGCGCCGGCATCTGAGAAAATAAGGTCTCATTTCAAGCATTTATTCAAGAAAATGCTGTAGTACTTGAGTCAGATTTTTTGACGAGTGACAGTAACAAAACATAACTCATAAGTCATCCTGAAAAATTTGAAAGTCGCGGCATTGTATTCCAACTTACGACTTTTGACTTTTCGTCTAGTCTGAGTTATATATAAAGTCGTTTAAAAAACAACGTGGTCAATTATGTTATCAGATAAAAACAACTCAAAAATTTGGCAGGGACTCGGAATATCAGCGTCATTAGTAATGTTCACTAGACCACTATTTTCTGACAAAGAAGTCGGAGCAAAAACATTGTAAATTTTATTACATTCTGGTTTCTGTTGATCTACTGGAACGTCAATGAAAATTGATAGTGGAAGCAGGTTCTCATCGTCCCAATCATTGTCGTTACCAATATCTATTGGCAATGTTTCGTTATACCGAAATTCATCCGCATCGTCGGAATCATTATCATTATCGCCAGAATCGTTTCCCGATCCAATTCTTGATGGAATATTATCTCTGAACATACCTACTAATCTGATTGGCAACTCTTCATTATCATCCACATTGGCTCTAAAACAAAACATAACCTAGTTGCACAATATTGAACAGCCATAAAATTGTAATAATAATAATAATAATAATAATAATAGCCTTTATTGGTAATAAATAATAACAATATCTGTTTATAAAAGTATGCAATAGATGTAAACAAAAATAAGAGTAATACTATCTGTATTTATTACCAAAAAAACGGAGTTTGCTTTCTTACATAAAAATATAAGAAGCACTCTTACACTCAACCCGAAAATGCCAGCACTAACCAGCAATACTCACACACACACATACTCATCCATTCCGCATATATACACACCACAAATCGTTAACTGATAATTGTATAACATAAATGTAGGATAGTATACAAAAAAAAAATGGAAGGAATTGTTCTACTAATCTTAAATACCAAAAGAAAATAAAATTGCAAGCTGAATAAGTTGTTAAACTGTGATTTAGCGTTTATAAAATATTGTAACCACCTGTGCTAATGAGGTTTTTCATTAGAAATTTGAACTGATTTAAATTAAGTTTTTGATATAATTTGTTGTATATATTGTAAATAAAAGATCGTTTATATAATGCTGTATATAGAATGCCTTGGAGAAGGTATTAACCAATTATTTCGAATATCTCTTGTCTAAAAGTTATTTTATGATATAGATACTTAGGTGTTTTATTTATCATAATATTATGGTATAAGGAACAACAATGTAATAATCGTCTTTCTGCCATAGACAGCCAATTAACTTCCTTTAATTTATGACATTGCATCATACTTTCGTAGACCAAAAATTAATCGCAGACAATTATTTTGTGTTCTCTGTATACGTGTTACATCTGCTTTAGTTATACAGACGTTATATACATCACATCAGTATAGTTATAGTGACTTAAAACTAAAGAATTAGTTAACAATATTTTAGTTTTTTTTATTTAAAATATCACGACAACCATACAGAAGTTTTAAGTTACTGTATGCTCTGTATGTATGTATCTGCATCTACCAGTATCAGCAAAAATGATATACATACATTTTCCATGATATTCGTAGCCTAAATATACCAGCAAATATCATCCAGTGTGTGTGTGGAGAGAAGTATCTATAGACAACGCATTACATCAAACTTTGTAGAATGGTGGGATGACATCATATAATTTAACTCTCATCTAGGACCCAAATCGTAAATTTGTCCAACTTGCATCCTATTAATTTATACAAACAAACAATAGAGGAATGCGATAAAAAGATTGTACACAAGACAACAATTATGAATAGCACAGCCAACTCTATCGTGAAACACTGAGCTGCTGCAACTGCAAGCATAGAAATCAACTGATACATCATTTTTCGTTTAGATGGGAACTGCATAGCCACAACTCGACATAATATCAACAATATCAAACCACCATGCATGTCCGGTATAAATTATTTGTTATATTGATTCATCTTCATAGGAAACACCGCAGAACTTTTCGCAATTAAAGAAGCCATGGAATACACCAACAATCAAGAAAAAACTAAATTTGTGATTTTTACGGATAGCAAGAGCTCTGTAATCAAGTTAAGTGACATCAAGGCTTTAAGCAATATCAACAACTTACTAGCAGATATAATTAACTTATACACCAAAATAGTTTCCAACCAAGAACAACTAGAAATAGTGTGGATAAAAGGCCACTCGGGTATAAAATATAATGAAATAGCAGATCAACTTGCAAAATCATCAATAACATCAATACCCTTATAAACTGTAAAATCATACCACAATCAGATCTAAAGAGCATTTATAAAAACTGCCTACTAAAATCCTGGCAAATTAAGTACGAAAATGAACCAACAGGACTTAATTTTAAACAAATCCACCCATTAACGACAAAACGAAATTGGTTCCTGACAATGCCGTTTCTAACCGCCCATTTATAAAAACCTTAACCTGAATCAGATCCAATCACGCACTGTATCCAAAGTACAAACATAAAATGGGTCTTTCGGAAACACCTGATTGTGACTGTGTTTGAAAATTTATTAAGGTGGGTTTATGAAATTGTTAATGTGGATTTACGTTTGAAAGAAAATTTTTTGTTAAAATTAGTTATTATAATTTTAAACATGTTATAGAAGGAGAAATCAATTTTTTTTTGTGATATAAATGTGAGCTATATTGTTTGAGTTTGTGGTACTGTTTTATGGAAGTTATATAATGCTATTGTAAATTTGTGGTAGATTGCTTATATTGGTTCTGTCATTTACTGTGTTATTGTTTCTATTTGGATCATTTCATGTATCAAACATAAATTCGCAACAAATTAAACATTACCATCTATACACAATATTAGTAACCAACACCAAACTAATAACAGTTCTCTACAGATCTCTACTATTTTTCAATAAAATTAACTACTTTAATAAAACGTCTATTTCACACAACCATAATATTCAAATATAAAAAACAAACAAAATGGTGAGTACTGCCATTACTATAAACGCATTCAAACTTTGTAAAGATTTCGAAATTGTTAATTTTACTGGAAGAAAATGTACGAATATCAGAAAAAACGAAATAAAAGTAATAATCTAGTGGATAACCATGCATTGTCATTTTAAAATAAAGCTGGAACTATTATAATTATATAAAAACTATTTGGGTAAGTTTTGTAATAAAAAATAAAAAATTTTCCTTTAATTATCCTATTTTTACAGATATCATGTATTTTGTATTTTAATAAATTTTCTGAGGATGGAGATCTTCTCCGAAACGTAAAATAATATTTTTTCTTTAATAACCTATAACAACCATAAAACTCAAGAAAACAGACGAGTAATCTTCAACCTATATTCAATTTCATGGTTAAGAAACATATAATTATTGTAATAAATAAAAATAAAATATATAAATGAAAACAAGGGTAAATAAATGAATAAATAAAGAAAATATTATTTAGCGCCACAAAGGTGCCATGTTACGGTTACTTGACTGATAGATCAACGGTTTGGAATACGGTAGCCAATCGAATAATAATAATGAAATAGTAATCATCACACACAACTGACTGGCTTATTGGTACTACCAAAGCCATCCCCCCCCTTATCCACACACACATATACATCTTCATAGCAACTTTTTATCTTATTTTGACGTAGGGAATATGCTTCCGATTTATCGTCGTGCATTTTTGAATATGTCGGAAAAAGTTCGAAAACGTATTCTAACTCAAAAGCGAATCCAGGCTACAGTTTAAAGACATGCTCTTACAGAAATTTCATTGTACGCTATCAACTCGCGTGCGTTCTATACGTTTCCGTACAAAAAGTGTCTAAAGTCTATCCTGTTGAACTACATGTTTTAATACAAAAAGATGTCGGAGACGGTGAGACGTCAAAGTGGTAAGAACTACTTTTTCCGTAACATCAACCGTTACCGACTGAGTTAGCTTAACATGGATATAATATTACATAATGATTTCAACGAAGTCCTGACATAAATGCCTGAGCATTGCATTTTATATTTTTATGGCACACGTTATAATGACGAAAGCAATTAGCCCTATTTGGCAGTTGCGTAGATACATAATTTTAATTTACTGCAATTAATTATAATGCGAAAATCATCGGCACTCTTAATTATATTTAATTTTCTACATAGTTTACTGGAAAGTATATGTACTAACTAGATTTATCATTAGTAATTTACTATGGTGGACAATAATTGCCTTCTTCATTGCTTAAGTCGGTTTTAGACTACACTAAATCTTGCACAATAGTTCAACCGATTTTGCAGACAATAAATATAGTGTAGTATCATCCTAAAATTGATCGTAAATAATATGAATTGCATTTTAATCCTAATATAGAACATACTGACACTGTGCCGAATTTTGCTTACATTATTATATCGAAAATTTTCTGTCAACACTTCACACGAATTATTGTCAAATTTATTGTTTAGGTCCTTGTACAATATTTAGAGTAGTCTAATACCGTATTAAGACATTTTTTTGGGTAAACGTTTTTACGGCAATACAGGTTATTATAACATTGTGTTGAAACAAATTGTAATTTTGTAGGTGCTGTTTAATTTGTCTTATACTGTGACTGTGAAGCAAGTTCACAACTAATAAAAGTGATGTTTTGGTTGTGATAATAATTAAAAATGGTTAATCCAGTTGCAAGTAAGCGCCTGACATCTGTCAGATAAATTTTATGAGTTTTGTTTGCAAGAGTTAAAAAGTATATTGAGACTGGCAAGAACGGTTACAGAAAAAGTATTGTACGCAACACACGCGGAAAATGTGTTTACTGGACTCACCGGCGAGAGCCAGCTCGCTCAGTAAATAATCATTTTCGAGTTTTGTTACGTAAATAACTATTACAAAGCGGTTTTAGAAAATAATTACACAACTTAGTAAGAATTAGTTTTTCCGATTTCAAAAATAAGTTGTAATTATCGAAATAAGAGAAAACTATATGAACATCATCCTAAAATTTCAAAGAAGCCATTCCTCAACTTAAAATACCTAATTGGTTTATGCTTAGGATTTGACAATTCTGCTTTTTGGATTTTATCAAGTCGGAAACTAATGAAACTCAATAATACCTACCATCTTAAAATTTTATTCTAATAAAGATTTCAAAAGAATTAATTAAACAACGGTCTTGCTCTTAAATCAAAAATTATAGCTTGTGAGCCAGTTGCAGGATCCGTATATACTCGCTATATATTTTATGAAAGATTTCATATTTTTGGCATATGAGCATATTTATTCATATTTTTATAAATGTGGATAAAATCTTCAAATCAAATTCATATTTTTGCCTATTCAAAAAAAAAAATCTTTTAATTGCACTCAGGAGCTAGTAAAAAATAAGAATTAAGAAAATATCAAATAAGTTAAGCTTGATCCGGCCCTGACTTTACTTTTATTTTACATTTCAATTCAGTAACCACGTGGCGTTGCATTCTTAAAATAAAATGAGATGATGTGATCCCCAATTTATCGTCGAAAAAAGGATAGAATGCTTTTTGTGGAAAGTTTTATTTTGTATCTAAGCCATGACCACTGGAAAATGTTTCTTTCTGGGTCATTAAGGACTGGAAAATAAATGGTGTGTAAATAGAAAATTTTTACTTACAGTTTAAAACTGAACACTTAACCAAACTTTTTCTTCATTAATGATTTAATAAACAAACGAAAACCCACAAAACGAATGAAGAAATATCACAGATAAAACTAATTAGGTAATTTAATAAACAAAAAACTATAATAAATGTTCAAAATTTCTACCAGTAGCTTGTTGACGCATTGAGCCCTATTTTGTGTACCCCTACTCAGTTGTATTGGATGGATTTCCGCAATGGCATTTCATACTCTATTTTCTAAATCCTACAGATTTGTCGGGGACGTGAATAGTCACATAATCCCCTAGAGAGAAATCCAGAAGTGTCAAGTCAGGTAACCTCGGGGACCAAAACTAAATTTTCCTCAAAATATGTTTCAGACAATATTTTTTCCCAATGGTAGTAGCCATTGTATCCAGAGTGAAGCCCTGAATCCAAAAATGCACCAATTTACATGTGTTTCATTTGAAAAACAGAAGCTATGCTAATTTCTGGTGAAACAGGAAGTACTAGAATCATTTTCCTCTGTATGCATTAATTTAGATATTACTTATTACTATGTAATAATATTATAATTTCTCAAAATTTCAAATTTGTATCTTACAAAAATAAAAAAGTCATAGATTCTGATTTGGTTCACACTCGGTATATTTGCATATTTTTAATAAAACTTGCATAAAAGAGTCATATATTTTTTTATTGCAACTTCATATTTGCATGTTATTTTGTGGCAGAAGCTGTACGAACCCTGTAGTTGGGGATATTAAAATAAATGTGTTTTCCAAGGATAGCTCTTAAAACTACCTGCAGAAAATTTCTTTTTGTCATTCTTGCAGATCTATGATGTTTTCTTTCTAATACATGCGGCGTCTTCGACTGTCATCTATCAACTACATCAAGACTATTATACACAATATTATGAACTGTTTCTATGAATTTAGTACCAGTTGTACTTAACTATTTCAAGTTCAAGTTACTTTTTTAGAATTATATAAATCATAGTCGGTAATCGGTGAATTGTTTTCAAGGTGACTGTTTAAAAAAAAAGTCAGACGCTAACTCATCTGTTTTAAAACGCGTACTATTTCTTTCTGTATTGTCTTGAAAGCATTAAAGTAATTGACCGTATCACTTCAGTTCGTTTTCAATTAATTTTATGCTTGACTTGCTGTAGCTTCAGTGCTTTTTTGGAAATTTTTTAAACATTTATTAATCAAAGCAGTTCTTTATCTTATCCATCAGAATGGAACTGTCTATTATACAGCGTGTTTTGGTTAAGTACAACGAATAACTTCTGTATTCTTAAATATATTAAATTGATTTGTAAGCAGTTAAAAAGAAACCCTTCAAACCCGTTTTGTCATATCAACAAGATTATTTCTGAAGTGGGATAGAATCTTTGATGTGAAGATAGTACTGACGTAGTTTTCCACAAAACACCATATACTATAATCTACGCCCGTTTCGCCAATCAAGTTGGCATCATCTAGATATGATTAAAACTACTTTATCTGTTCTACCATATTTGAGATAAGCCATATGCTCCTTGAATCTAGTTTGAATTGATCGTATAGTTTGTCCAACATACTTGTGATTACAGTCCTTACAGCTAATTTCGTAAATCCTCGACTTTTTGTTTATTTGAATTTTGCCTTTTGGATTGCCAAAACTGTTGTAGTTTATTTGAATGAACCACTATCATATCTATGTAATCCTTAAATATTTTAGTCAGACTTTTGTATCAAACACTGCAAAAATATCGTCCACGTACCTAAGCCAAACCCTGGAGAAATAGTCGAATTGTTCTCTTGTTTCTGTTTTGAATCAGTTCGTGAAGAGACTTGCAAGAATGGTGAGAAAGAGTTACCTGTTGCTGTCGCTTCATACTGTTAGAAGAAATTATTATTGAATCAAAAGCAATTTTGTTTCCCGCAAAGTTTAATGAGTTGAAAATGGAATGATCTTACACAGTATGATCTGTAACGAAATTGCAAGCCATTTCATTCCAGTTTGTTGTTGTTCCACGATGAATTAAGTTTCCGCCAGTCTAGTCGAGATGGTGCCACTGATTTCTACTGGAACAGTTGGGTTTGCAGATTTTTGCACTAAATATCCATCTATCTTTATTGCTCATACTCTACTCTCAAATGTCTGTCTCTTTCCAAACTATAATCGAGTTTAGGTAGCAGAAGACTACGATGCTACTGTCTTCTTACTAGTGCAGCGTTCAGATGGAAATCATCTGTAATTCTGCGGTCTGGTAAAATTTATATGTTTTCTGGTGTTATCTTGTGATTTTATGCTAATCATTATTTAAAAAGTTGCTATATTGATTTAAAGTACCTTTGAGGTAATTTTCATAATAATATTGTACCGTAATTATCTTAATTTACGCCTTGGGCGAATTTGCTTTTCGGTGATCAGTTCACCTTGGTTGTTCTTTGGAACAGCCATCATTAATATTGATTAGTAACAATTTATCGTGCCTTGCTGACAATTTATCTAATATCACTTTGATATTGTAATAATTTCGTGTGTTAATTTAAACTAACTTTCGGTTATTGTAAATTTTAGATTTACTTGGCAACGGATGTCGCCATTTTGTATCGTAGTTAGTTGTGTTCTCTCTTTGACTGTTGATGTTTTAGGTCACTTAGCTACGTTGGTAGCACTCTGAAAGTGGTGACTGGTGACATTTGGAGATTGGTACACCTGGTTGGACCAAACCTATTTGTTTATAACCTGTGAAAATTATCTAATTTGGTGCATTTGTTTTGTGGTGGATTATTTTATACCAGTGCATATATTTATCAACCAGACCTCAGTACCGTAAGGTTTTTCTAAATTTAAAATATCGAATTTGAACTTTTCTTAGTATTTATTTAGGAACGCTACTCTAGTGGAACTTTGCCTAGTTCTCTGGCAAAGATACCTGCCTAGTTATCTGGCACTTGATTAACTTTTAATTATCTAACGTAAACATATAGTCAAGTAGATACCTTTATTTAACTTTATCTGCAATTCATTAGAACCTCTCTCCCTGGAACTAATAAATAATTTAATTTAACGTTACCTTCAAGTTGAAAACTATCATATTGTTTTATATTTAGCAAATATTTATTTACGTTATCTTTCTAGTTGTCTGTCTGTATACAGACATTCTAAATTCTATTTTTTTTTTGAAGATTAACTTCTTTTAGTAAAAAAATATCTTAACATTTAGTGAATACCTATTTCACTTGTTCATTATCGTGGCTACACCTAGTTTATGTGTTGGACTAGTATTTTTTTTCTATTTAACGTAACTTTTATTAATACTTAAGTTAGTTGAAGTCTTCAACTTCCTAAAATATTATAGGATACCGATCCTAATTTGTTTAGTTTGCAATTTACTCTGTAAATTTGTGTTAACTCATTTTGTCTACGTAGCTGGACAATTCAAACTTCACAGCTTTTAACTTTGTTTTGCCTATAATACTGATCTCATAGAACTCTTCCCTTTTTATGTGAATACCTGGACCAAGAGAAGAGGATAACTGGTGGATCGAACTGATCATTATATACTGGGTGGAGCAGAAAAACGATATTTTACACAACTGGCATTTTTTTTCTCAAGGGTAACTGCAGTACTGACAGTGGTGAGTCAAATTGACACCGAACCCATTAAGAGCATAGCCGTTGGTGGATTCTTCGCTGGATTAACCCATTGGAAATACGTAAGATCTTCGTCCCCAGTAAACATTATATTTGGTCAGAAGAAATTTGTGTTGTGAGAGATCAGGCATTTCATTTTTCATTTTTTTTCGTCTTTCAATATCATTTTTTTTGTTAGTTTTTGGTCTTCAACCACAAGTAAATTTTAATATCTTGTATATATTGTACATCACATATACTAGTCTTGATTATACTTTTTATAAAATAATATCTTTTTATTCCACTTCCTTACCAACCGAATTCAAGTTTTAACGTTATCTTTACCTTTTAAAATAAAATTTTAATTATTTGGTACTTGCAAAAGTCCTGGCGCCCAGCCTAGATTTTGGTGATAACTCAAATCAATCGAAGCCCTAATTCACGACCTGCTCACTGAGCTACCGGTCAATAAGTACAACCCCCAGCTTTTTGTGTTATGCCAACAATTGGACGGGGGGTGTTGCAGATCTAAAGCAAACAATAAACATCGCTATCAATTAAATTTCTTGTATTATATATATACTGTTTCTCTTTTTGTACTTATGTTCTGATATTCTCAGAACAGAAGTATTGTGAATAAACACCTTCACACATAGAGATAGCACAAAAATTTATTTTATACTTGGTACATACCTATATGTTTCATAAGTTTTAAACAAAATTGTTGTCTTTAGCAAGTTAAATTTTAACATGAACCCAAATTCTTAACAAAAGGAGTTCAAGAAGTTTAACCGAAGTGATTAACTAAATGAAATGTTAGTTTTTAATAACATAATTCCAAAAGATTGTAGTGCTTTTTCCGAAAAGGAAGGAAAACAGTCTTTTTGTAACTAATTTACAAGTTTGAAGGATTTTTGTAGGTACTTTGACTACTCCTTAAACAATTGCTTTTAACCATGGCGGCATGTTGTGGTTTCAAATGCTTCAGTGAGTTTATAGATACTTATAAAGAGATTAGGGTTCCTGTAAAATATACCTTCATTAGCAATTTTTGGAATTGTATGAAAGTAAATAATTCCGAAAATGAAATCTGACTGTGATGATTGAACCTCAGCTTCTGTTATATATTTTAAATAATTGTTTGCCATCAATGTTTTGTCCACCACCAGAGAGGCAGGTATGTCATTTGAACACAACCCTATTTATGGATTATCTATTAATATTTCACCAGCGATCGCAGCATAAATTATTTCACTACACTAATAAATTTAGTTAAGTTCGTCGACCCTTTATTCTTTATTATATAGACAAAAGGAATGCCTTATTCGCTAAAGAGCATTATTTATAGGACCGTAGGAAATGATTGTTTCATCTAGATACATACATAATTATTTGAAAGTATGAGTATGCAAAGTAAAGAGAAAAAAGTGTGATTTTCGTATGATTCTGTCGAATACTACGGTTCGTCTTTGTACAGAATTGCTATCAATAAGTATTGGCGGCTTTACTAATATTTTATTTAAACAAATTATTATATCGTGGTGCTTGATGTCAATGTCTCCTGTTTTAGAAAACCGGAAGTAATACCTGAACGGTAAGAACGTTTCCGTATCAAATCGCCTCTATCGATGAAATAAATGATTAAAAAAATGTGACGTTGATAATTACAATGTTAATGCATTCAGTTTAATGACTCGGCTGTCATTTATATTCACTTTTGTTATTGACAAACTGCTCTTGGAACTTTAGCAATGCTTTTTATTGGTTTTCTCATCATGAGAATGTACGTACGAATGTAGAATATTTGACAAGTTGTATTATTGTGTGAAAAATGTTTTAGAATTAATTCCAGAGTTAATTCGAAGATTTCGTAGCGTAAATTTAATAATAAATAATATAATAAAAAATTATAGAAACGTATAATTTAAAAAATATAAGAAATTCTGAAAATAACTTTTTTTAAAATGACATAACTAATGAATCATCTAGTAAATTCTAAATTATTGGACTATGAAAATACAGTAATTTTGTAAAGACAACGGTTCTTGCAACAAATCGAGAGACAAACAACAATTCATGTTTTGCGGACACTGTCAACAAGTTGGTTGATTATAGGCCGTGTTTGTTCTTACCCTGCATGGATAGACGGCTCTTTTTATCCGACAATAGTTTGTACTACAACTGTACAAGAACATGCTGTACTCTACAGGTGTTTCAATGTTCCTTAATAAGCCGAGAGTTCAGTGATTTTACCGAACGAGGTGCTAATTAATTCATACACAACGCCTACTTGATTTTTTACCATCTTTTACGACACTATTACCCAATTTGAAAGTTAAATGATGTTTGCACTAAATTATTTGGTTGTATGTATTAACACAATATAGATTGTTTGTTTTATTTGTAATTTCCGTAAGTATTATATATCCAAGGAATTAAAATTAAAAAATATAAAAGAAATCAAGGATAGTTACTAAGTACATAGTAGTATATATAAATTCCATTTTAACATTATTAGAGTTGGCAAAATGTGCCGCAGGACATAGGCGTACGCACCATAATAAGTGTAAGAAAAGAAATTAACTAGTAATAAAAGCAATAAACTGTTACAATTTATAACAATGTATGCACAACTTACCCTCTTAACTAGCTTGGTTATCACAAACTGGAAAAGATGTGTAAAAATTTTGCAGCATCATGTATGTTTCTATGGTTGTCCCCGAGAGTAATGTCCGACGTGGTGAAAAAATATGCTTATATTTTGAGAACGACCGTTCGACATCTATTGATGTAATACAAGCATACTTAAAATAGTCTTTGAACTCACTTAACGGATCTGCAGATGCACCATCAGTACCATCACAAATTTGTCTTAATCTGGTAAAATCGGTGTCCTGCTTTAACACACGTGCGAACTTTTCCTCAACGGGCTCATTTTTTCGCGTCACCTATAGCGTGTACCAGTCGATTTACTTCGTCCACTATTTGCAATGACTCCGCTTGACGACAACGCACTGTTTTGTAAGTTTTGTATGGCGTCATGTAATTCTTTATAGTTCCTTAATAGCTGCAGCCTCGTCTGTATTGAATTGTAGTATCACAGCTTTTATTTGTTGTAAATATTCAGCATAATAAAATGCTGCCTCCAACCATGTTCCCCAACGTGTAAGAATCAGCTGTGGTGGTTCAGGAATACCGGGACACTTGCTATGAAATGCGCGAAGACGTTTAGAAGATTTACGAAACACTTTTTTAGTACTTGCCATTAATGCATCTACCTCTGGAAAACCTTGTCGAATAGTTTCTGCTACAAGCATGCACTTTACACGTAACATGTACTAACCTACAACCGTGTTCTTGAAGACAACGACCTACTAAACGCATTGTTGCGACACCATCGATCACAAACATCAACACTTGACTTTTTGACAGGTCAAATTTTTCTAACGTCTCCAGCACCACCCGCGTAATTCTTTGGCCAGTACACTCAGTTAGTCTTTTGCTAGCTAGTAACAGTGGAAATGTTGGTTTAAGAGGGTCCAGTACACGTACTATAACATTTACAATAGAATGTTGTCGTCTCGTCAACACATAACCACAGCCGTGTATTTTTTAATACACATTTGATCTTATTTACAATGTCTTCGCTTACAGTTGGTACATAGTTACGCAACGTTGTGCGACTTAGTAACGTCACCTTGGGATTGTGTTTATTCCAGAACTCCTGAAATGGTTGTTTATCGAGTATGTGCAGCGGAACATTACAGGCAATCAGCATGAAGAGTAAATCGAACATAACTATGTTGTCGAAGGCACGCCATTTTTTTTAGTTGCACAGAATTTACGTGACGTTTACAATCACGTTTGTTCCAGCACATCAGGTCAGTCAAATTATTATAGCATCATTGTAGAATAAACCCGGGAATTCGCTGATAAAATTATTCAGTTTGTCAGCGTAAGGCCGTTTTTTACCCTTGGGCATGTCTGGCATACTATATTATTAAATTAATATCAAGAATAAAATACAAAAAAATAAAATTATTAACAATACAACGGAGAGAAATAAATGACGTTATTGACACCTCGACGCATAACAGTAGACTAAAATAGTAAACAAGTCTCGCTTACGTACTTGGGTATTTCTCTACCTGGTACCGACCATGATTTGCGGATCGAAATGCCAATTCTACATATGTCCTTCAATCCGCCTACTTCAATGTTGTGAATAATACACTCAGTTTTTCTCCTCAGCTGACGTAAGTGTTCGACGCCATTTTTAAAAAATGGTGAAAGATACAGGGTTTATTCGTTATCTGTATAAATGTATGTTATCGTTGAGTTCTATCCGATCATCAAATGTTTAATAAAACCGTTTGTACAAAATAGGGAAGGTCAAATATAACCGGTTATTTCGATAACCGGTTAACTGGCTTAGGTTAACTGGTTATTAACTGGTTATTTTTGTTGTAAGCTTTATCTTGATAACCACAACTGCGAAAGTGCGAAATAGTTGCAATATGAATCTGTATATTTATTCCACCCATTAGCAGAACAAAGAAGTGAAGACTGAAGGCATCTACTCCCCCTCTACTTGAACCAATCAAGTACTTTGCTGACTTATCTTGCAAATTATCCGGTTAATTAATAATAACAAGTTATTGTTAACCGGCAAGAAGCAAAAATATATAAATGTCAAGGAAAAATAATGACTAATCGTTTTTTAAATAACCAGTTATTTTTAGTTATGTTAACCCATTTAGGTTAACATGACTTGTATATTAACAGGTTAATTGATAACCGATTATTTTTTAATTATCACCCATCCCTGTACAAAACCTTCGTTTCCTCCCCAATCATAACATATTAATTGGAGAGAAAAATGTGCACATTTTGGTAGGGAATTTAAATTTTCTCTAATTGCTTCAATAACATTTTTCACCACAAACTCAACAGTAACGAAGATAATTAATGACTTAGGAAAATACCAGATCCTAATTTAGGTACTTGACATTTTGGAGTCTCGTTTTTTACTAAATAATTTATAGAAAAAGTTTAAAAGGCGATTTTTATGTCCAGTGTTTGATGAAAACAGCGCCTTAGACGTTGCTTATAATATTTGTCACTAATCTTTAAATTAACCTTTCTATTAAATGTTTATATTTTGTCAAAGTAATAGTCAAAACGTGAAGACTTGTGGTAGAACTTTAGACTGCACGAAAAATAAGTAATAATTTGGTTTCTAATTTATTTTTTTTTGCAAAGACAAGTTTATTAGTTTGTAAGCATAACCAATAATTTTCATTGTTGAAAATAATAAAATGAGAAGGAATCGTAATCAATTTAAATCGCTAACTGTATCTGAATTGAAGATGTCAATTAACAAAAAAGAACATTGCGTTTCGCAGAATCAGTTCGACTTCATCGATTTTCTCGAAAAAACGAACTATTGCTAATCAGCAAAATTCGTTATTTAAAAACTAAGAACTATGTTTTACCCTACATCATCACGGAATCCATTATCCGTTAAAATTGTAGATATCTGACTGCGCTCAACAAAATAATTACTATCCGGTTGTCATAGCTAAAGACGTGATAACATTTCTAGCCAAGAACATGAAGCCTGACCCTCTTTACGACGCCTATGAAACACCATAAATATATTTGTTATACTGGACAATGACTTTTACTATGTTATTGCAAAAATCATATTAAAATTGATATCTTGAAGTAGGTGGTCACGATCTATGGTTAGAACGTTTTTAACACCCTGTATTCTGAAACAAAACGTTTTT
>JANEYF010002604.1:575000-576378 GCA_029963845.1 Rhamnusium bicolor | reverse complement strand
AGTCAGTCTATCACTAGCAGGTTGGCCACTATCATTTGTCTGTTTCATAACCTATGGTATACTGAGGAAATCGGTCTATGTCTGGTTAGGAATTGACAAATGATATTGGCTACCAATCTATCATGATTTGAGGATATAATCCAATGCAGGTTGGGGTATTTGCCCGCTGAGTAGTTGTTTCGTTCAAATCATATTTAATAACAATATACTTTTACTTATTTTTATCTTCTTTGGGTATTAAGCTATTGTCCTATACATTATTTAAACAAATTTGTTAAATATACCTCTGCACCAAAACGATATCACAGGTTGGTTTTCAAAAAAAATGTTTTGCCTATCAAAAATGTCACACTGAAAAGATATAGCCTGAAAATGAAACTTAAATGTCAAATATTTTAAATTATTTAAAATTGTAGTTTCGATATACTTTCTGATTCCGTTTTCAGAATTAGAGGAATATTTCTTTGATAAAAGGTTATCCTTTTAGCAATGCCAAACATGACATATATTTCATGGAGTAATAGTAACTTAATACACAAAGAAGGTGAGAAGAAACCTTATAGGATGCCAGAAATAAATAACTATAGCGGCACGTTCAGTGATTCTGGATCTCTCTGTTTAACCTAATAAAATAAATAAATGCCGGATTATCACAATTTACAAAATAACTACTGAGTCCTAACAATATAAGATGAAAATAAAAATTATATGATTATTGTGACAGTTTTAAAATAACGCCAATACTATATCACTATAAATAGATAAGCAATAAAAAATTGAACGCACGCTACTGAATACTCTTTTTAAATTATTAATTTTACGTATTTCTTTAAACCACCTAAACAAGATTTTTAAGTAATAGGAAATTTTTACAATGGTCTAAAACATTTCACTTTTTCCTTCCTTTCAGCACGACTATGGTTGATATAATTACCTTTTGAGTATATCTATTTCTGCATTTTTTATGACCTACAAATATCCTATTTTTTTCCATACCTTAATAATTTTCCGTATGCAAATATTGCAACAAAATTACATTAACTCGATAAAATACTATTTTTGAGGACGCTACTGCTTGTAATTTCTAATTTATAATACAAACGTAAATCCTGACGGAACTACTCAAACGTTCTAAAACCTAAAAGTTTAACAAAGGAAATGGGTAATTATATAATAAGTTAAAATAATGTCACTCCCCCACCCCTTAAAGCACGATTTTCAGGTTTACCCCCTATTCTTACATGCTCTACAAATTTGCTGCCTTGTATTTTTGCCGTATCATTTATATTTTTCGAGCTATGAATATTTGTTTAATATTCAAATTTATATAATTAATGCAATAATTAATGTAATAATACATGTCCTCGTAATTATAAAT